>CM028378.1:2028425-2067842 GCA_013146195.2 Codonopsis lanceolata
TTGACATCGGCACCTATTTTGGCTTTGCCAGTGGAGGAGACAATTTCAGTGATCTATAGTGATGCTTCTAAGGAAGGCTTGGGTTGTGTTTTGATGCGTAATCGGGAGGGTGATCGCCATGATCGAGGAAACTATCTATTCATGAGCGTAATTATCCGACAACACGATATGGAATTGCTTTATTTTCTGATTGCATAAGCGGAAACACTACTTGTATGGGTCTAAGTTTGAGATCTTCACCGACCATAAGAGTTTGAAATACTTGTTCTCTCAAAGGAATTGAATATGAGGCAAATAAGATGGATGGAAAAGTTAAAGGACCACGACCGTACTATCTTGTATCATCCTGGGAAGGCAATGTTGTAGCGATGCCTTGAGTAGAAGGTTTATATCGTGGGTATGATGGTGAAGGAATGGAAAATGTTGGAGGATTTACGAGATTGGAGTCCTGTGTCGCTGAGCAGGGGTGATTTTTGCTAATGTTCGTGCTGGCCCTGCTTTTATTTGGGAAAATTAGAGAAGCGCAAGGGAATGATCCTGATTTGAGGAAAGTTATTCACGGCTGGCCGAGAGCGCCGTGACTTTGCGGGTTAATACCGAGGGTACCTTGACTTTTTCGAGGTAGGATTTGTGTTCCTTGTAATGCGGAGTCAAGAGGTTGGTTCTCGATGATAACATAAGATCAAGATACCATTCACCCGGGAGCACGAAGATGTACTTGGATTTGAAAAGACAGCCTGTGGAAAGGTACGAAGAGAGAGATTGAGAGCGTAACGTGTCTAAGTGTTTGACTGTCGCAGGTTAAGGCGAAAGCATCGAGACCCGCGGATTTCTACAACCATTGAGATCTCCCAGTGGAAATGGGAGTTCATTACTATGGATTTTGGGACGTGGTTACCGCGCAACGCAGAGTGGCTTAATGCGCTTTGGGTTATAGTCGAGATCGACTAAGTCTCTATCATTCGATAGCTATCACGCATTCGTGACTCCGCTAGCTAGCCAGTATATTCAGAGATCGTGAGACTTCATGGCGCACTGCTAGTATTGTGGTCCGACAGAACCCGAGGTTCACGCCAAGATTTGGAAGTCGCATGCAGAAGCTGGGAACCGATTGACTTCAAGAAGTTTTTCATCCGCAAACCGATGGTCATCCGAAGCGCTTGATTCGTATTTTGAGGACATGTCGCGAAGCTTGTGCCGTTGATTTCAAGCGGAAGCCGATTCTCATTTACCTTGGCCGAAGTTGGCGATAATAAATGATTAAATACGAGTATCAAGATGGCGCCAGATGAAGCTTTGTATGCGAAGTGTAGATCGCCAATTTGTTGGGATGAAGTTGAGAAGCGAAACTTTGGGGTTCCGAAGTTAGTACAAATGGGCTGAGAGCGTGAAATTGATTAGAGATCGCTTTGCGCACCTCAAAGTCGACACAAAGAGTTATGCGCAAGATAATCGAAGACCCGATTCGAGTTCCAAGTGGGTGATTACGTGTTCTTGAAGGTAACACCGAGGAGAGGTACCAAGAGGTTCGGCAAGAAAGTGGAAGCTTACACCGAGATACATTGGTCCATTTGAGGTTTTTCTGGAGAAGTCAGACCCACAGCGTATTGCATTGCATTGCCACCTTCACTTCTGAGACACATAACGTATTCCATGTTTCCATGTTATGAAAGTATTTGAAGGATCTAGTCTCATGTACTCGAAGTATGAGGAGATCACGCTCGAGCCGATATGTCATACGTTGAAAAGCCCTGAAGATATCGATACCAAGGAACAAGTGCTACGAACCAAGAGAATTCCTTAGTCAAAGTTCTTTTGAGGAATCACAACATTGAAGAAGCGACTGGGAGACTAAGCGAGATGCCGAGAAGCATCCTCATTTATTCGACGAACTGGGTAAGAATTTAGACCAAATTCTAAAGGAGGGAGAAAGCTGTACGCATTCTGCGCATGTGTATTGTATGCCTTGCTTTTCTTACTTTCTTGGTTGAAGCATGTTTACTTGTTATATAAATGTCTTAGAATCATTCATAGATCATTTTAGAAGTTCATAACATGTTTAGAATCATATAAACTTGTTTGTTGAATCGCCCTGGCTTGATCGCTTGAATTTTGTCCCAAGATTCTCCTCTGTGCTTGATTTGCTTCTATTTCGACGCATAAGTGTTCGTTGAGTTCTTGGCTTTATTCAAATCTTATTCATGTTGAAACAAACCTTTTCATGCCCAAGACACCCTAGTTTGACGGCTTGATTTGAGCTTAACTGGTTGTTCATTCCCTGTCGCGTGGTCCGCGGCTTGTCCTAGCTTGTTCCTGAGTTGTTCTGTTTCCGACTCATTTGAAAGTTAGACCTTAGAATGGGCTCAAAAGTTTGGGACCATTTAGATCAAGCTTAGACCAAGTTTTGGGAGTCTCTGAGCCGAGGCGGCCGTGAGCTGCGAGGCGCCCGCCTCAACCGCCGAGAGTTTGTGAATGGTTCAACTTGGGAAGCCTCTCAAGATACGAGGCGGCCGCATGGGCCTTAGTGAGGCGCCTCGCCTCACTTGGTTTGTCAGCACATTTCTTCCTCGTCGATTTGACGAATTGATCACTTCCAACCCCTACTTAAACCTATCCTAAACCTCCCTAACCCTTCCTACTTAAGTCCTAACATCCCTAACTATATTTTTAAGTTAGATTAAGGGTCCATTAGTTGATCATTAAGCCCCAAATCTGATTGGAAAAGGGACCACAAGTGTTTGACACTTGTCCCACTCACCTTGTTGACCAATATAAGCCACAATCAGCTCTTTACCCCTCTCATTTGCTGAGCTCTCTCTCAAAAACGAATTCTCTTCTTCTCCAAGGTTCTTCCATGGTTCCTTGAGGTCTTCATCATCATCTACCTTCATCCATTCATCCATTGCCCAAGAGCCATTCATTAAAGTTGAAGAGCTCATCAAGGGGAGCATTTCCATCCGAATAGCTTCTTCTAGTTCTTTCTTTGGTGTGTATCAAGTAAGTTACCTTCTTAATCTTCTTCTTCTATTAGTTCTCATTGACCCTAAGGAAGCAAAGTCTATGTTGGTTGAGGTCAATGAGGGCACTTGTATGCTTCATATGCTATATTCTTGTATATTGAGATTTTGGCTTTCTTTGATAGAGCATGTATAGGTTGCATTCTTGCTTGTGAAAGCCTATACTATTATTCCATCTTGTCTATTTAAGATTTTAAGCATGTTAGAGACATGTATATTATTTGTTGTTGGAAGTTTGTTCATATGAGAATGCCCTAAATGGAGCCTACATTATGTGTTGTTATGTTGTATGTGTTCTATCCTATGAAATGAACTCTATGTTGAACATGAATCACTTTGCATTGCCTTGGTGAATTTAATACCTTGTTGAACCTAGAAAATGACCTCTTAGGTTGGGTTATGAAGCATGAGCTTCAATTTCTCCAAATTTGGGAATTTAGAGCAAAGACTCAACCGAGTCGACTTTAGGGAATAATTGAACGTGTTGAACCCTAGTTTCAATCCCTCGACGAGTTCGAACACCGCTTTGATTTGATTTACTCAAGTATGAGATTGGTTTGATGATTTATGCAAGTTTTATGAAAGGTTGGTTTGTGCAATTTAATTTGCCTTGATATGACTTTATAGTAGAGATTAATACCCTACTTGGTTGGTCGAGTTCGCTTTGTCGAATTCGGTCTTTGATTGGTTTAGTCAAGTAAATATCTACTTGTGCATCACATTGAGTCCACCGGCATTATTTGGTTTGTTTATCGGGTCAAGGTGGGACGATGCACGCCTTCACGAATTATGGGATTCGTGTCGCTATGGATCGCCGCACCTAGACTTCACACACACCTCCATTGTTGGCCAATGGGAAGTAGCCCTTTCGTCAGATCGCTTATGCCGCGTTGCTCTTATCTAGATCGAGTGGTACTTGATAAAAGTTGATGCATTCACGAGCATCAATGTTGCACGATAAAGTATAATAAAGTTTTATTGCGCAGATCTACGGCTTACTGCGTGACTATCATATCCTACTTGTATGATTTACTTTTCCGCACTTACTCCCATGAAATATGTGCTAAATGCTATATGAGGATCATGTATGATAATTGAGATAAATGTCATGCTATAACATGAACATGCATTGTCGTAACTTACTAAGTCTTTCGACTTACCCTATTTGTTTGCTTTGTCTTTCCTTAGATCCGAGCCGAGGAGACGGTCCGGGATAGACTCGCTTGTACTTGTTTGGTTGGTTGTTTAGCGTGTTGCTCTTTGGACTCTTGTTGTTAGACTTTTATTTTTGGTAAGGACGTTGGGAAGCAAGTCATGTAGACTTGGCTTGGGGTATATGTTGTGTTTGTTGATGTAATAGACTTAACTACTTAATACTTGTAATCTTTTGGTAAGCCGACTTACATGTCGAGCCTGTTTATATGTGTATGGTTCACTACTATTTTCTTCCGCTAAAGCTCGTTATTTATTGTTGTGGTTATTGTCTCCGGCATGTTGTGGCCGTTGAGGTTATTATAAGCATGTGTTAATAATTGTAGGAGTAGTTGTTGGGTTCCGGCTGTAATGTCGCCGAAGACTTGTTTAAATTAGGTTGCTTTTTCCAGGCCAGCGGTAGCCGAGTTGTTGTTTGTATGCAATGTTGCGCCACATGAATTTTATGATCCTACTTTGCATGCTTGTGTTTAACTTGTTTAATTGTCTATTTGGGCCAGCGACTGATCTCGCATTGGGGTCCTATGTCGGGTCGTCCACATTTTATGTGCAAAAATTTCCGGGCAGCACAACAAAAGGGCCGAGGCTTTATTTTTAAAATCTCTTCATTTTCGGCCTTATATTATTTTTATTCTCCTTTATTTTCATTCCGCAAAAAAAAAATATATATATATATATATATATTTGCATTCATTCTGTCATTTTATTTTGGGGATTAGAACTCATTTGTAATTAATAGAGATAGATAGATTTCCCGCTTTTCTTTCTATTTCTTGATGGTATGCCTGCTTGCTCGCGCTCAAAATAAAAAGCCGAGAAAATCCATAAATAACAGTAAGACAGGCCATATCTGCTTTATTTTCTATTTCTATATCTGAAAAAAAAAACTTTTTTGCTTTTTAGATACCGCACACACGCGCACATGCATATAAATATATTCCGAACTGCTACCCTACACCATGGCCAACCTACCCCCTGCATAAGCCAACGTTAGACTGCATATATATTTTCAAGACACTTCAGAGACCGATCGGTTTTTGCATTTTAAATCGTGGGTCAGCCCCAGTCAAAAAAATGTGTGCGCAAGTCAAAAAAAATCTGTGCAAGTCAAAAAAAAAATGCGCAAGTCAAAAGTCAAAAAAAATACACTGGGGCTGATTTATTATTTTCAAATGCTCGACCTAGACCATTTCGAATGCTGGATCCCGGAAAGAGTATAGGCCCTTCGCCTAGGATTAGTCCGATCTTGGGGAGTCGAAAGGCAGGTGGAATACGTTGGTCCTATACTCTGGAGAAAGAATCCACTGTTCCAGGAAAAGTCCTGAGACTGTCAAAATTAAGCATGTGCTTATCCGGTCAATTTGTAGGAGTAATAATAAATAATAAAATGTACTAATAAAGGCACGCTGTACTCAAGCCAAAAGCCTTGACCCGACCTTCTCGATACCTCCAAACCCATTTTCCTCGAAAACTGGCCCGAATTTGGAAAGGCAGACAAGATTAGCCGATTGATAGAAACAAGTGCAAGTATGAAGGGTATCAGCAGTCGAGATAAAAAGTTCGAGAGGAGTACAGATCAGACAGGTATGGTAGCGAAAAGTGAACAACCGCTATGGGTGCAGTCTGAGGGGCTCGGGGTATGCTCCAACTCCAATGCAAGAAGTTGGCTAGACCAAAATTTGGGTGCAACGGCTGATCGTATAATGAGCCAAATGGCAAATCTGATACAAAGCTTGAAATCCAATGGTGAGGTAATCTCTTCCCCTGCAGTCCCACAAGAAGCATCGACCTCACATATGCTTCCAAACCCAAACCCTCGGCCAAACACTAACCCACCAAACACCGCCACTCCAAATCCTAACCCTCCACCAACTCCCTACTACCCAAATGTCAAACCTTACCCATCCTACCCTCCATATCCTATCCCAAACACCAATATTCCCCAGAGTCCAACTAACCTCCCTTTTCCCATAACCAACCCACTCCAAAACAGCCCACATATGGATCACCAAAGCTATAACCCGTCAGGCCAAGTTACTACTTACTTACCTTCCGATGATCCTGGCCACCCAGCCGGAACCATCCAAAATCCACCAGTCTACACATCCCAAAATCCATATCCTGCCAATAACCCACCAGCCCAAAATCCATATCTTGCCAATAACCCACCAACCCAAAATCCATATCCACCCCTGCAAATCCACATTCCCTATGCTACACCTACCAACCTTAATCCACCAACTTATGCCACCCTAACCCATATCCACTCAAAATCCATATCCATTTCCCAAAATCCATATCAACCCAAAAATCCACCAGCATACACCACCCAAAACCTTTATCCTGCCCAAAATCCCTACCAAACACCACAGCTAGAAATTAACCCAGCTTTCCCTATTCCTGCCAGCATATACCTAAAACCAACTCCCCCAGCCACCAAAATGGAAGCCGACATGGAAAACATGAAAACAATGATGCTCGAAGCTCTGGACAAAGAAAAATTTTCTATGAAGGCATTAACGCTAAAACCTTCAGCCATGCTACCCCAAAATTTCAAAATGCCCGACATAGAAAAATTCGACGGGATTGGATGCCCTATCTCCCACCTAAAATCTTACTCTACTGGCATGCAATCAAGAGGGGCTAGTTTCGAAGCCATGGCCTCCAATTTTCACCTCACCTTGATAGGGGCTGCTAAGCAATGGTTAATGCTAGCAAATGATAACACCATAGACACTTGGGACCAAATCCCTGAAAGGTTCCTAGAAAGGTACAAAGATAATACCACCACTGAAAATAAAAGGGAACTTGAGGCATGCACCCAAAAGGAAGGCATGCACCCAAAAGACCCAAAAGGAAAATGAAACATTCGCAGAATTTGCAGCCAGATGGAAGGATAAAGTCGCCCAGACTTTGGACAGACCTGATCCAGCAGAATCATGCAGAATGTTCATCAAAAACCTCCAGCCCATTTACCTGGAGCACATGCGATATCTCCCCTATAGCAATTTCAAAGAAATAGTGGAGATAGGAGTCCGTATTGATGAAGATATACGCAAAGGATCCCTAGAAATTGGTACACCTCCAAGTTCGTTCTACCATTCTGAATCAGAGAAAAAATATACAGAAGAAGTTAATACTATAGAAAAAACCCCGAATGAACAATACAGTGATGTGCCATGGACACATGGGGCAAACAAATATGCCAATTCTATTGAAGGAAGCAGTAATGCCAACAAGAGTCTCATAGGGCCTCACAAAGGAAACAAAAGGCACTTCGATGAATTGAATGCCCCAATGTCACAGATACTACAAGGGTTAACAACACAAGGAATCCTTAAGCCCCTTGAAAACTATGAACCTCCAAATCCATTACCTGCCAAATGGAGCCGCAACAAGTATTGTGAATACCACCAATCCAGTGGTCATATCACCGACAAATGCTTCTCACTTAGGAATGATATCCAAGACCTTATCGATGATAAAATCATTGAGAAGCCGCACCCATAATTGTTTTTGATAAAAAGTGAAAGAGACCCTAGCATACCTTCTTGTACACCTCCAGAAAGCTTTTTCCTTTAAATCTCCTTTTGTCAAATAAAATCTTCAGGAAACAACCTTTTTCAAATTCAGCGTCACTTTTCATAGATTCTGGGATCTTTGTTGTTTCTTTCGGTACCACTAACAATTTTGCAGGGGCTGACAAATGAATTTTTTTAACTAATATCATTTACTCTCCTAAGAAGACTGCCCAGAGGTACGTAATCGATACATCTCATTTCAAAGAAAAAAAAAGGAATTCGTTCTCTAAACAAAAAAGTCTCTATTCTTTCAAATTCAAATTCAAAAAAATAGATTAGCAAAATGAAAATTTTTCTGTCAGTTTTGAACTACGATGACCTGAGCCTCGAAATGAGGAACGTAGGCAGCCTCCGGGTTCGGTCAAATGCTTTGATTTACTCTTCAAAAAAAAAGAAGAGGTTTTTCTATGTGTTTTCTTTTGTTTCCCAAAACATGTAAAGACAAGACAAAACCCCTCACCACCATTCTTAATCTCCAAATGCATCTCCCCTCTTAACTTCTCATAATGCATCACTAAGTTGATAAGTGCATCGTTCATTCTCGATTTCAAAAAAAATCAGTAAGTCCTACTTCGAGATGTTAAGGTCTGCCACTCAAAAAAAAAAAAAAGAGAATGCAAAAAAAAAATGCAAAAAAAAAAAAAAAAAGGAGCAGGACCGATAGGGAGCCAGAGAAGAAAAGAAAGCTGGGAAAGCCAAGAAGGCAGAAAAATCTGGAAAGGCAGGAAATCCAGAAAAGGCCGACCCTAGGATCATAAGCAACAATTCAGGACTAGGGGCTGTCAAACCCCAGGGGTGTCTCTTTTGCCCATATTGATGCCTACGGCCCATACTTGCAGAATATGCTCACTAGTCCATTTGGTATCCGTTCTTTCAAAAGTTCAAGCATGTCCCTAGATCGAGCTTTCCAGAGGTATCTATATTCAAGTCTGGTAAATTCTTGCTTCTCCTATATTAGTTTGTCAAGTTTTCTTCTTGATCTCTGAGCACATATCACCAAAGTATTTGTAAAAAAAAAAGAGGATGATGATGACGAATCAACTCATGTAAAAACATGATAAAACTACACGGGTTGATAATGAGTCATTTCGCAATATGGACCCACAAACCATTAAAAAAATTCGATGAAGCAACCTTCTGTCTTGGAAAAAAGGTCATCTTCAACTCATTGCGGCCGAGCTATTAAACGGTACACTAGGGGCTTCCAACCATACACCAAACCTCTTCCAAATATCTGAACAAATCAACCACATACCAAAGCCTAACCATCCCTAAGATCCAACTTCCCAAAACTGGGGCTGTTTCACCCTTATATACACATCCACCAAGAGTGACAACCTTCTTTTATCCCGAGAGAGAGAAGACAGATATCTCTTCAAACACTCTCCCAAATTGCTCCGAGAGGTCAACAACAAAAAAAAGAGGCAAAAAAAAGAAAAAAAAAAGAGAGAGAGAAAAAGAAAAGAAAGAAGTCTCTCCTGAACAACTTCCTCAAAATCTCTCGCTCACAAAAAAAAAGAGAAGAAAAAAGATCAATCACTCTTGGACCACCCCATAGCCCACAACCAAAGCCAAAAGCCGACCTCCCAACCATATCCACAACTAGGTCCAAAAACCAACTTTTTATCCAAACCCACAGCCTAAAAAGCCAGCCCATGGTCCCTTCTGACCGCCTTTCAAAAAAAAAAAAAAAATCCACAGCCCAAAATACCTTTGAATCAGAGGCCAATCAAATCCTCAACCCTAAAAGCTAATCCATCCCAAACACTTAAACACTACACCCCAACCTAGTTGCAACTTATAGCTCTATTTCAATCGGTTGTAACGTGATCTGAATCCAGGACATAATTCCTTGCTAAAGACACATAAAATTATCAAAAGATAAATGTTAAGTAGGGTCCATGAAACTCATGATACTTGGCGATAAACTCTGGATCATGACTCTTCTTTTTGTCCATTAGAGTCATCCTCTTTCTCTGAGCATACTCTTTTCTATCTCCCACAAAAGTCTCTCCAAATCAAGTCTGTCTGGGGCTGTCCCTAGTTACTTTCTCCAGGAACATTCCCGTCATGCAAAATTTGGTTGATCAAATTCATCTTGGGGCTTCTCCCGCCAAACTCATTGGATACATAAAGACTCATCGTCTCCAGAAGCAGCTGCCATTTCCATCTCTTCCTGAAGAAACGAAGAAACTACAAAGGCATGGTCCTTCGAAAACAAGCGGCTTATCTTCGCATGCATTGAAAGACTGGCTCCCTATAAGGTAAAAGCTCGCTAGGTTGAAAACCCGAAAGGGCGGCCTAGGCAAAAGTTGGAGCACAAAAAAAAAAAAGAAAAAAAGAGTGGCCCCTCTGAGGCATCGACTAGTAGGATTTACTAATCTTCTGATTGAATTCCTTTCTTGAATCATGCACTAGTCAAAAGCGAAAAATGACCCAAAGATCCCATTCACCTCCATCTCAAATATCACCATCAACTCCTATATTCATAACTCTTCAAAGCCAACCAGAAACCACATCTCATGCTCTTATAGTACATTTCCATCACCTTGCCTTATCTTGTCTTAACATGTTTAAGAAACAGATGATACACATGCACATTCAAAAGTCCTTTTTCTAAGAAAAAGAAAAATTGCATTCATATGCTTGCATCTTTTGTTTGCATCCTTTTACTGCATCTTATCAGGTCTTCTGCCACATCAGCCTGTAAATATTCGGCCGACATCTCGCCAAGGATGACCTCCCAAAGATCCTCAGCAACATCATCAAAAGCTACACAAGCCAATCATCGACATCATTCTGCCACAACACTTCATAAATCATCGCTTCTCCTATGCTGGGATAAGCATTTTCAAAAAATTTTCAAAAAAAATCACCGCTTCTCTTATGCTGGGATAAGCATTTTCAAAAAAAATCATCGCTTCTCCTATGCTGGGATAAGCATTTAAAAAAAAAAATCATCGCTTCTCCTATGCTGGGATAAGCATTTTCAAAAAATCTCACCGCTTTCCCTATGTTGGGGAAAGCCCATTTTCATAAAATCTAAAACTTTCCCTATGCTGGGGAAAGCCCATTTTCAAAAGTTCAAAAGCTTTCCCTATGCTGGGGAAAGCCCATTTTCATAAAGATCCAAAGCTTTCCCTATGCTGGGAAAGCCCATTTTCAAAAGCTCAAAGCTTTCCCTATGCTGGGAAAAGCCCATTTTCAAAAAGTTCTAAAGCTTTCCCTATGTTGGGGAAAGCCCATTTTCAAAAGCCCATTTTCATAAAGATCAAAAGCTTTCCCTATGCCCATTTTCAAAAGTTCTAAAGCTTTCCTATCTTGGGAAAGCCCATTTTCAAAAAAGCTTTCCCTATGCTGGGGAAAGCCCATTTTCAAAAATCTAAAGCTTTCCCTATGTTGGGGAAAGCCCATTTTCAAAAGTTCTAAAGCTTTCCCTATGCTGGGGAAAGCCCATTTTCAAAAGTTCCAAAGCTTTCCCTATGCTGGGGAAAGCCCATTTTCAAAAGCCCCAAAGCTTTCCCTATGCTGGGGAAAGCCCATTTTCAAAAAGTTCAAAAGCTTTCCCTATGCTGGGGAAAGCCCATTTTCAAAAGTTCCAAAGCTTTCCCTATGCTGGGGAAAGCCCATTTTCAAAAGCTCAAAAGCTTTCCTATGCTGGGGAAAGCCCATTTTTGAAAAAGATCCAAAGCTTTCCTATCTTGGGAAAGCCCATTTTCAAAAAAAGCTTTCTAAAAGCTTTCCTAAAAGCTTGTTAATCGCTTTAAAAGCGTGTTTAAAAAAAAAATGTTCCATCGTTTTCCTATCTTTGGGAAAACGCATCCGTCCCACCGGTTTGCCTATCTTTGGGCGAAACGCACCATCCATCCACACGGTTGTTGTCTGTTTGCTTGAGGCCGAACTACGTTTGGTCTGATTCCTTTTATTAAGGGATACGTAGGCAACCTACTTTAGTAGGTCTGACCATCAGAGCACTCAATTTGCATATCTGCTTAAAAACTGCGATAACCTGCTATAACTGACTAAAGATGTCTAGGATATAGAGGTTTGGCCCACGTTATAAATTGTTGCATTATAACTGCTATCTGCTGCATCTTTCTCCCTCGTTTTGTAATTGAACGAAATTGGAGAGTCTATTCTTATCAACGATGTTCGTCTACTCAGTAAGCTGCGTGTTACCCGTAGACTCCATCGTTGAGGGGCTCTATAGACACCCCAATTTTGTACCCCTGGTATGTGACATGACATAAAATATCAAGACCTGTTAAAACATTAACAAATGTCAAGTTACAGGGTCAAAAGTGCAAAAGGACAAAGCAGGATGCGCAAAAGGACGAACTGCAGGGACCAAAGTGCACAAAAAACAAGAAGTTTGAAATTGGGCATGGCCACCATGGAAATTGGGCATGGCGCCCAATTCCCCATGTTGCGCCCATTTTTGTTCTGCGCTGCGCCCATTTTTCCTCTTCATTTTCCGTAATGTCCAACTCCTCCCGCACTGTGTACAAGCCGATCGAAGCATGAAGAAGGAAATTAAATTCCCAGCGTGTCCTTAGTTCAGCCTATAAATAGAGGCTCCCGGATCTTCATTCAGCACACCTTTTCTTCGATAAAAATTCTCCGCGTCCTCGTTACGCTGGAGAAATAGAGAGCGAAGTGAGATAGTGAGCGATCACCTCAAAAAGCCTTGAAACTCTGTCAAACCTCTTCCAAACACAAAACCAACCGGTAGGAGTGAACCTTAGCCCCCCCAGCTAGGTATCCACCCTTTTTCCCCGGTCCAAAAATCGTGGAAAGAGCAGTTGCTCTGCCCGATTTAAAAGGCCAAATCAGCCAAAAATAAGCCGTTATTCTGCCCGATTTCAGCCTACCTCAAGCCAACAAACAACCAAACACAAACAGTTACTCTGCCCAAATCCCGAGGCCGAAAGTAACTTTCAGAAGCAGTCACTCTGCCCAAATTTACACAACACACAACACACAACAACAACAAAAAAAAAAGACTCCCTCTCCCTGAAGGACAGAGCGAGCACACCCTAGGCTGTCTGTAAGTTTTATTTTAAAGCTTTCATTTTGTAAAAGTATTATTTCCAATCCGGTCCAATGTAAATATATAAGCAGTTGTGCTGCCCGGATTTAGTTAGGAAATAGTACTAAATGTAACTGTTATTATGGCCAAATATTTTCAAGTATATTTGTAATTATTTGTAAAAGAGACAGTTGCAAGTCTGTAAATAATGTAGACACAATGGATGTATTTGTAGGCAGTTAATGCTTTATTTATCTGTTAAATAAATATAACAATAAGCATACTTTAGCCAAAAACTGTTTTGAGACCGAAAGGGCGAGTTGGGTGCCTAGCACCTTCCCAACTCGTAACTTAGCCTCCGAACCCGTTTTCATTATCTCTGGTTTTCTTTTGGTTTTGCTTTATTTATTCCTTAAAATAAAGATGGCGACTCTAAAACATTTTGGATCCAGTGGGGCCTCGCAACATCTCTCCTTGTACTTTTCCGTTTTCCCTTAAAAAAGGGAAAATGGGAATGGAGAGGTGATGTATTCCTATGTCCTGGTATCCCCTAAACAAGGGATAACTTGACGTAGAAAACCCAAAGCACCCATAGCGATCCGAGATAGGCCATAAGGCTATTTTCATAAAATCCATAGTGGGGACGCTGCAACATTCCTTCCTTGCACTTTCACGTTTTCCCCTAAAAAAGGGAGAATGGGAATAGAAGGGTGATGCATTCCCATATCCTGGTATCCCCTAAAAAAGGGATAACTTGATGCGGGAAACCCAAAGCTCCCATATTGGATCAAAATCCACTAAAGGCAACCGATGCGCATTCCAACGCGCTATTCCGACAGCACTCCTCTCGCACTTTTGATTTCGTCCTCCCCTAGACAAGGGAGGGTGGAACGAGAGCAGTGGATGTCACCGCATCCGCACGTACGCGCACCCCTATCCAAGGGCGCCCGGGGCGCGGGAACAATTTCCCGGGAACCCACAATGACGGATTGAAAATTGGAAATGGGATAGGGGATTTTCTTTAGCAGTGAAATGGGTTGAGATTAAAATAGGGGAAGGAGGTGTAGAGTCTGCGATATAGCATTGAGAGTGTACAGTGGTTATGGATGTCGGAGGATAACGATGGCGGTGGTGGAGGTGTGTAATTGAGAGTGGGAGAAACAGTGACTGCTGACTAGAGTGTATGTGTACGTGTGTGTGTGGGGGGAGGGGTAGGGTAATTGGGTGGGGGGTCTTCCTTATATATATTTTATTTTAGTTCATAGATGTTCATTAGAATTAGTGATGAAAATTTTGTCTTTTAACAAAATATTTAACGTCCCTTCCAATGATAACACCACCAGGGACTAACATGAAGTCCAAAGTTTGGTTGAAGAGCCACCATAGGAAAGTTTCAACATCAGTTACCATATAAATCATAATTGGCAAGTTTAGGGACCAAATTATATATTAATCCTTTTCTTTTTTCTTTTTCTTTTTCTAAACTAGTGTTTAAAAATTAACCAGCCTCTCAAGTCTCACCACCATGAATCTCACCGACATAACCCAGAAAACACCACCAACCCACACATCCCTCTCAATTTCTTAACCGACATCTTTATCTCCCCTTCTCTCTACACAACCATAAATTTTCACCCAAACCTAAAGCTCGATTTCAGTCACCAAACCTCATAAAATCAGAAGGGAAAGAAGACAGTGATTGGCGGGGCGGCGGTGGTAGAGATAGGGAAACTTGTGGAAGTAGTCCATGTCGAAAGAATCAATGAAATACATGTACAAAAACCTAATTTCTCTTTTAGCAGAGCCAAGAGACCACCAATCTAGCTCACCTTAATCGTCGCCATGTTTGGTTACCGCCGTCGCCCACAAGGAAGATACAATTTAAGGTTTAGGGTTAAAAAAAGGGCTGAGATCTAGATGATTGTAAGGATAAGATTAGGGTTTTTTTAGTCTTTTAAGAACAAAATATTGAATTATTAAACTTAGACCATAATCTTAAAGATTGAAAACATACTGTAAAATGAAAAAAAATGAAAAAGGTTTAAGAAACAAGGGAGGAGAAGAGAAGACGACACTGAAAAAAACCGTGGGGATGCTACAATTTACCACTGGAGTAGAGGACATTGACTGGAGGTTCGCTGGAATTGAGTTCGTCTTGGCCGAAATATATGACATCCAAGCCCAAGCTCATATTTGCAATTGAGTTCGTCTTGGTGAGATTGACCTTTCAGGAAGAGAGGGCCAACATATTTTGGTAGAGTTCGACCAGAGATAATGAAGGGAAGATGGCCTGACTGGTGATGGTGATGGGAGTGGTGCTTCGCTCGAATTTAAACCCAATTCGTAGCTCAGATTTGTAAAAACTTCGAGAGAGAGAGAGAGAGAGAGAAAGAGAGAGAGAGAGAGAGAGAGAGAAGATGGGGGTGGAGTTGGATTGAAGGGGAGGGTTTTTTCGGAGCAGAGAGAGGCATGGAGATTAGCGGAGGTTGCTGTGTTGGGCTTGACAGACGGCCGTAGGGGAAGAGGATTAGTGAGAGGGGAAGATTATGCCAGAATTTTTTCAGGGAAGAATGAGAAAATGGGTGAGGGAAATGGATATGGAGAGATGAATTGGGGGCGTAAGGTTGAAGAAGGCTGAGGGAAGAGTAGTGGAAAAGATAGGTTTGCCTTTAATAAATGATCATGTGCTGAGCACATGTTTAATTAACGGAATAGCCTTTGACGACATCTAACGGAGGGACTACCGATGTGTAAATTCGTCTACTTTGGTCAGTGGCATGAATTTGCTTTATACATGAACTACTAGTGGACTTTTATAAAGTTCAGGGACTATATATATAGGTTCGGTCTGGTTCCAGAACCGAATTATAAAACTTAAAACCAGGACCAGACCAATTATTCGGTTCTATAAAAATTTAGGACCAAGACCAAACCAAATAATTGGTTCGGTCCAATTTTCATAGGTCCGGTCCGATTCTTTCGTCCGGTCCGGTTTTAAAAAATAATACGCACCCTTGGTTTAACCCATGGCTTTTTGGACCTGATTGTTGGGAGAATTGATTTAGCTACGTTTTCTGTATGAATTTAAGTGATAGAACAATTTTGGAGAAATTGCCCACCCCTCTTTCATAAGTTTTTATCCGCTTAAGTTCCCTATGTTTTTTTTAACCGAAAAAATGTACTTTTGAGGGAAAAAATACGACTATGTCATTAATGAACCAGAGGCACGCTAAGTATCGATTAGTTACCCAGTGCATCGCGGTGCATCAATTTGTCCATCGCAATGCATCAATTTGAATCCTGATGCATAATTAGATTTACGATGCATAAATTGGATTTGCGATGCAAATATTGAATTCACTTTGCAGAATTGGATTCAAATGCATAAATTGGATTCACGACGCATAAATTGGATTCGATTTATGCATCGTGATACACGAACTGATATTTTGTGCGCGCATGTTCTATTCATTAATTGTAGTCTTTTCTCCTCCAAAAAGGTACTTTTTCCTATTAAAAAAAGAAGGTACGTATTGGAGCGGTTGAAAATTGTTTAAAGGGGATCCCAACGAATTCCACCCAATAATTTTCTTAACTACATACATGTTTGTTTCGTTGCTTGGGGTTGAACTTAGCTCTGGGAATATGATTCTATCTAGCTAATCAATTCCATGTGTTATAGAGTTTGCAAATTTGCATTTTAGTCACTTCCATGTGTGTTTATGTGATATGCTACAAATAGTCGTGCCTATAAAGTTTTCAATCTTAGGACAAGAACCATTATGAAATCCATGGACGTAGTATTTGATGATCTATCTAATTTGGGTAGAAAAAATACTGAAGATCAAATTGATGATCTCCTAGAAAAGCTGCAAACTTTAGAATATGAAGTTATTCAAGGTGTAGAAACTATTTCAAATAATGCTGGAACGAATGAAGTCTTAAATGTACCTTTATCGGAGATGTCATTGAAGAATGCTAAATCTGATTCTAATTCTAATGAAGAGAAAAGCATAACGAACAGATCTAGAGACCTTCCCAGCAAAATTCAGAAGGATTATCCTTTAAGTTTAGTGATTGGTGAAGTAAGTGCAGGTGTGCAAACAAGAAGAAGAGAAAAGGTTAGAAATAAAGAAATGGTTAAACTTGCTTGCTTGTCTCTTGAATGTCTGTAAGTGCATACTTGTTGCTATGTTTTTTAAATAGAACCTAAGAATGTAGTAGAAGCTTTACAAGTTGAACCTTGGATAAATGCCATGCAAGATGCACTAGAACAATTTGTTAAAAATGATGTTTGATAATTAGTTCCTAGACCTAAGTCTACAAATGTTATAGGAACCAAGTGGATATTTAAAAATAAGTTTGATGAGCAAGGTAATGTGATAAGGAATAAAGTTTGTTTAGTTGCTCAAGGTTACTCTCAAGTGGGGGGAATTGACTTTGATGGAACTTTTTCTCCAGTTGCTAGAATTGAATCCATAAGATTGTTGTTAGCTATTGCATGCTACTTATGTATATCTTTACAACAAATGGATGTTAAGAGTGTTTTCTTGAATGGTGTGTTAAATGAAGAAGTCTATGTAGAACAACCTAAAGGCTTTGAAGGCCCTTTTAAGTCAGATCATGTTTATAAACTTAAGAAAACTCTTTATGGTTTGAAACAAGCTCCTAGAGCTTGATATGATAGATAACTGATTACTTAATTTTAAGAGAAAAGAGGTTGATAAAACTTTGTTTATACAAAAATCCAGTAAATAAATTCTTATTGCTCAAATATATATAGATGATTTTGGTTCCACATCAGATTCTATGTTGAAACAATTTATAAAAGGAATGACTTTTACATTTGAGATGAGTATGGTTGGTGAATTAAATTTATTTTTGGGTATGCAAATTAAACAATCTAAAGGTGGTATATTTCTCTCTCAAACTAAGTATGCTAAAAATTTGGTGAAGAAATTTAAGATGAAAAATGCTACTTATAAAAAGACTCCTATGTCTTCCAAAGTTAAGTTATTAGAGATGATAATGGTAAAGATGTTGATAATACTCTATATAGAAGTATGATTGGTAGTTTACTATATTTGACTGCTAGCCGTCCACATCTTATGCATTGTGTATGTGTTTGTGCTAGATATCAAGCTAAACCAAAAAATCTCACCTTATAACCTTGAAAAGCATTATGAGATATGTTAAAGGAACAAAAGAATTAGGGATTTGGTACTCCAAAGATACAAATAGTAATTTGGTTGGTTATAGTGATTCTGATTGGGCTGTGATGTTTATGATAGAAAGAGTACTTCAGGTGGTTGCTTTTACATTGGAAATAATTTGGTGTCATGGTATAGTAAGAAACAAAATTGTGTTTCCCTTTCAACTATTGAAGCTGAATATGTGGCAGTTGGTAGCTGTTGTACTCAATTGCTTTGGATGAATCAAATGATTGAGGATTATGGTTTGCATAGTGACTCATTACTTATATATTGTGATAATAAAAGTGCTATTGATATATCAAAGAATTTTGTGCAACATTCTCGAACTAAGTATATTGACATTAGACATCATTTTATTAGAGATTTATTAGGAAAAAAAAATCATATGTATAGAATTCATAAGAACTGAAAATCAACTTGCAGATATATTTACCAAGTCATTAGAGTATGAGAGATTTTCCATCCTACGAAGGTCTCTCAGTGTTTGCATTTTATAATATTAGTTGTCAATGTCGTTTCATTTGAGACTACATTTGTATACACTGTATATTTATTAGGCTTTTTATTTCTTTCTTTTATAATTTTTTTTTAGGCACAATTGTACAACATTGCACAACTGTTCTTCTCAATTTCTTCTATGAATTTCACCTTCAAAGAATCTCATTTTTCTACAAATTGAATTGGTTTTTTTTGAAAAAGCTTATGCTTGATCTTAATGTTTTCTACAAAAAGTTTATAACTTAGTTGGTGTTATTTATATCTAATAAAGGAAAGAGCTACCTTGCAAATTTCAAAGTTTGACCCGTTCACAAAAAAATATATCAGTCTTTGATGTTCAATAATATCTCATTGAATCTGATCATGCGAATAAAAAATTGAGGCTACATTATTTAGGCCGGTCCATAAATGGATAAAAAATCGAGGCTCTTAAAAATTGTGAAAGCTACCTACTCGATATATCCTAATTTGTTTTGAGATCAATAGTATCTCTTAGTAATAACTTTATGGAAATAGATTTTCATATTTCAAAATGTTTTGATGAATGTAACGTTCAATGAGGTGACATTGATGAATTCATTGGAAGTAAAACAGTTATCTCACTCTCTCATATATTTTTGGTTATACACTTTCATATCTTTTAGTAATCCAATAGGACATGCATTCTTGGTCATTATGTGTGCTTCTTGAGATGAAGTATCTGTGATTGGATATGAGAACCCAAACCCATTACTTGTATAACATGTTTATAACATTCTTATGATATGCCTTAACATGCTAGAGAGTTCATACTATGGGTAACATACTTGCCATAGGTTGATTAAGACCATAGTTGCTTGTATGACTTATGTGCGTTGCATGCCTTGTCGTGGTTGCTTGGAGTATCGCCTTAGCTTCCTTAGCACTTAACTAAGTCACAATAGAGTCTTAGTACCCTTATATGTTTGCCTTACATGTTGATTCCATGCATATTAAGTTTAACTTGTTGCCTTGGTTTGACAGAGTTCGTAGTTGTATGATTGGTCTTCTATGTTTTGCATGATTCATGTCTTAAGTTCTTGTTATGTCTAGCCTTGTTTTGGATCTTTGCCTTAGTTATTCTTGAGGTTTAGATAAGCCTTTTAAAGCCTTAGTACACATTCTTGTACTTTATCGACTTCTTTGGCCTTGTTTTAGACTTGTTCTTTTGTTCAGACATCACAACCAAACATCTATATAGATATTCGACCAAGACAACTGAACATCTATAGAGATGTTCGACCAGCCCAACCGAACATCGATGGAGATGTTCGGCCACAACCTCCGAACAGTTGCTGTCAACTTGGTGTTATTTCCAAAATTTTGGTTGATGACTTTGATGCCTTACTCCAATTCGTCCTAACCTCACTCTAAACATTTAATTTGACCTTGATTAATGTATGTTAAGTCTAATTTAGTGTTTAGCCCTAAATCCTCAATAGTTTAGCCTAAATCCAACCTATAGAAGCTTGACACTTGGCCCACTTACTTTCCTAACCTTAGTGGAGTCATATAGCTGGAGAAGTCCACTCATTACACCTCATACTACTTAGATATTTTTAGTCCACCATTGTTGAGAGCTTGTGAGGGAGATTCAAGGTGTGATTCGTGTGTGTTTCAAGGTTTCCCGGAGATCTGACCACCCGATTTGAGATCCGATACCACCCAATCGTAGCTACCGACGAGGAGACTATTAATCCTTACTTTTTTTTTCCTTTTCTTCAGCCTTTGTTAGGCTTAGGTAAGCTCCCAATTCCTAGAATATTTGTATACTATATTACTTTGCATGCTAGCTTCATTAAAGTTGTCTATGCCATGTTAGGGAAGACTTCTATCATGTCAAAAACATCTTTTGATCCACTTATGAAATCTGCAAATTTTGGGTCTTGAATCTATACTTGATTATTTGGTTTTGTGTTGAGTTTTAAAGTTGTTCAAAACATGATTTAGAACAAGTATTGTGAATGAACTTATTGTGGTTAACAACTTTTATTTTTTTTTTAACCAGGTTGAATCCTGGGGTAGTAGTTCCGGTCCCTCATTGCTACTACCAGGAAAATCGCGAGATGTGCCCGAAATGATACAGGGTTTGAGAACAGTGCAACTGATAACACATACAAGGTCCAACCTCAGAAGAAAGCAAAGTGCTTCCACCAAGTATCGAACCCACGCTGCATGCCTCCAGCATCTTATGTCCCCCTCCTTTTACCACTCGGCTATGCCTCGGGGGACAGTTAACAACTTTTATGTGATGATTAATCTAGGGTTTCACCAAGTGTGGAATTGTGTACTTGCTTGGCTAGGATTGCTATTGGACTTAGTAATCTAGCTTGAATTCATTCGAAAACATAGAGAGGGCCTTGGAATGCATATATCATTCAAGCTCTATTTGGTTGCACGTTTAGTAAGGACTCAACGAAGTTGCATTTAGAGAGCCATTTAACAACATTGGCTCTACATTCAATCCCTACGACGTTTAGAATTCGTTTGACTAGAATATTAGCTTTCGAGTTTCATGCTAGGGCTGATTTCAGGCTTGATTTTAATAAGTTAGAGCATCAATTGAGTTCCTGTGTAATCTACCTGATTAATCGTGACATGCCTTACGTGAGTAAACATCTACTTGACTTGGTTGAGTTCGCTACTTTTGAGCTCAATCTCTACTTGACATTGTTGAGTTCGCTCTTGTCGAGCTCGATCCCTACTTGATTTTTATGCCAATTAAACATCTACTTGTCATTCCATTAGTCCAGTTGACATACTTGTTTGTCTCCCTGATTGACGATGCGCTGCCATCACGAATCGTGAGGTTCGTGATAATGATAAATCATAGAATCGAAATCCTGCACACCCCCTCCAATGTTGATCACATTGGGGAAGTAGTACCTTGACGTAACCAATACAGCGGTTGGAACAATGCTAGCCTGGTCGACGTTCCATCATGAACATCTGACATCATAATCATGTTTAACCCTTGCATTACAGGATCTACTTTGCGGCACCGGTTCGATAATATATCCTTCTACTACTTGATTTACTAAAGCACTTATATGAAAAACAACATGCTTCATGGATATGTGAACTATGTGCTTACTTGATTTTGACTTAATATCAATTATGATATCAAGCTATGTGTGCCTTGCATTTATGACTTGTCATGCGTATTGTTAGCTTACAAAGTCTTTATGAGTACTTACCCCCCCTTTTACCGCTTTAGATCCGAGTCGTCCAGGACCTTCTTACTGAAGCAGTTCCAGATCATGCGTGTCTTAGTTCATGTTGGTCTTGAAGAGGTTGTTATAGATGCCCTCTTGTATTTTCTCTTTGGCAAGGACGTTGGTTAAAGCAAGTCACTTAGACTTAGCATGGGAATGTGAACTTGTACTTTGTTTTGGTAAACTACTTGTGGTATTACACTTGTAACTATTTTGAGTGTCGACGCTTGTATGCCGAGCCTTGTTATATATTCTAGTTGGTCCATTATTTTCAAAAGACTTCCGCTGAGCATTTCATTAGCTCTTTATTATTACCGTGTAGTTGTTGGGTTCCGGCATGTAGTGTCGCCGATGACTTGGTTTAATTGTTTTAAATTGTTATATCGGGTTTCAGAGTTTTAAAAATTCTGACCTTTTAGTGCCGAGTTAAACTACGTATACAATGTTGCGTCACGTCGTTTTATTATTTGAGTATTCGATCATTAATTGTCCCCTCTTTGGACATTCCATGGCCCGCGACTCCTCATCGGGATCGGGGTTGGGTCGTCATAGCTCATGTATGAAATTCTTTTTTCTTAGAATTTTAATATTTGATTAATTTTGGAATGTGGGCTGATTTAGAGAAATTTCACAGTCTTGTGATAAATCTTTGCATGCTTATCTGTATGTAAGAAGTGTGGTATACTAGATATTTCCGTAACCTTATAGAATTTGTTAATCCTTAGTCTATTAGGACAACGGTTGCTCTTGTTTCCAAATTTAACTATACCCTATTCTTTTGGTTTTTAAAATTCAAAATCCTTATTGTTTTATGATTCCTTGTAACCTTATTTCTGTTTATCTCCTATATATATTGTAACTCTTTTTAGTTGTTATATTCATATTTCCTTAATTTACGGATTTTATTCCTCCCTATATCGTTTTTTTGTCTCCCATCATGTCTTCCAAATTTGGCTGTTCATACCCCTTCTACACGGTGAATTCTTCTCAAAATGAACCTGTATTTTGTATTCCTCCCATTAATTGCGAACATGGATGCTGTTTTATCCATGTGTCTGGACCCTATAGGCTGGATGATCCTTCATTCAAGACTTCATTCATTCCAAAAACTGTTACTATAGATTGTGTCCTGTCTACCCCATTTTGTGTCAATGCATCGTTGTTTCAAGAGTGTATGGGCAGATATTGATGTGCAAATTATCAACGTTTTGAATCAATATGATTCTTTGATCGATAATCTTTGTTATCTTCGCAAAAACACGTGAGTTGTACAATGAATTGCTTTGTTCTGGCAAAACCAAATGAGGAGATGCTATGTTGCAGCCTAGACATTTAAGTAATTTAGGGGAAACACCTAAGTGTTGTAACAGTGGTGGTAGTGTGTGCCATAACAGTGTGAAGTTCAAGGGCAAAGCCAAGGTTGATGTTTCAAGTGATAATGGAGATGACAAACATGATGTTGCTGACGATGTTGTTGCTGTGGCTGAAGCTGCTCAAAATTGAGGAATGCTCAACATATCTATGAGTGCTAATTTTGGGGGAGTTGATCCTATTGCTAATCCTTGTCCCAGTGTGGTTCAACGTCGGTTTCCTTGGGAAATTATAGATCATGAAGAACACTTTAATTCTTTCTTTAAAGCTTGATTGGATTGTCTTATTTATGGGGAGTTTATTTGCTTATATTAAACTGTTTATTATTTGTTTGTTTGCTTATTCCAGAAAGGCAAAAAAGGGGAGATTGTTGGATAGTTAATTAATGAGTAATTATATTTTCCAATTTGTTTATTTTAATTAATTATTTGTTTTACCTTTCTTGGTATTTACTTTAATTAATTATTATTATTACATCTTTTATAGAAATGTTATTTTGGAGATTATATTTTAATTGGTGTTTTAGGGTTTGTATGTGAATCTTTATTCTAATAGGATTATGTATTCTTGGAAAACAAGTCATTGAGGCCGCTTGTTTATGTCTATGAGACAGAGCTTGACCTAATATATTATAGTAAGGAATCCTACACATTTGGTAACTCTTTATGAGGTAAGATTTAGTCCTTGTTTATTGCACTAACCTACTAATCCTTTATGATAAGTGGTTTTCTTATTCTACAAGGTTTCTAGGTCAAGCATGCAAGTATAAATAAGATGACACAAGGTTGAGAAGATTAAGAGACGTAGCTGAGCATATACATAACACAAATTGATAGGAGAGAAAAGAGATCGTAGATTACAATGGCTGTCCTGTTCTGAATGTATTGTTGAATGAAACTACATTGCAGTCTTCATTCATTCTGTCCCAACACTGCTTTTCCAGTTTACACCTCATACTGTTATGTTAAAAGCTATTGAGCGTACATTAGTATATGTAGTCTGAGGTGTTAGGATTATACAAAGTCATATCTACTTCTTAGAGAGTTTTTACATAAATTTTACTTTGTTAGTCATTCTTTATAATACGCTTAAACCATTTTACTAGTGAAATATTTTTAGCCATGAGACTCGATCAATATGTTTATTTTACATATTGACCAAAGGTATTTCTTGTGTTTAGTTGTGTTCCTTCCTGTTTTGTTTATTTAAATTCCGTAACATTGATATTTCAATGAAGTCTTCAAATGAACTCTTCATTGTAAACTTCATTTACCAGATCATATATCAAAACAATTTTCTTTATTTTTTTGCTACTTCATTATTCTGGTTTTTTGTCTTTGCTTTAATGTACTTTCTTTCGATTATGCTCCTTACACTACAACTTCCTAATTTTTCATGGAATCGATCGGCTAAAGCTAGTCAACTAAATTGAATTTGACTCATACGATGGCCAGAATAGAAAGGAAAGCTTCTCACAACGTTTAAACAGAAAATAAAGAATGTAGCAGGAAAGAAGGTAGAAAGGCAGAGAGAGAGAGAGAGAGAGAGATAGACATTGGTGATGTTCAATCGCTCACTTTGCACACTTCTAGGGTCGGCCCTACTTATCTGTAGTAATAGTTATAGAAGTAATGTTAAACCTGACACTGGTAAAAAGAATATAACCCCCTATGTTTTTATAAAAATACAATCCCTTCTGTTTCTATTGTTAAAATAGTTATTTCATAATGTAAAATATAAGTTTCTAATTAAAAAAAAAATCCCAACTTAAACCCCTCCGCAATCTATTATTTTACATTATGAAAAAACTTTTTTATTTAGAAGAATCAATTAAATCTGTAGTTACTAGCACGTAAACATGAATAGGTGGGACTAGACAAATATTTAAAGAGTACCCGATGGCCGATGTTAGTATATTCGAAACGAATCCAAGTAGGGTCGTACAATATGCAATCCAATCGGGTAAAGACCTTATTAGGAGATGATGGCTTTTTATTAGTATTAAAGTTGTGTTGAATGTTGAAAAATGAAAACAAATAAGAGATGGTTTACCAGATTATCGAATATAACGGGTTGGGTATGTGGGTTGGTGGGGTTGGGCTTAGCATGCTGTTATAGTGTTATGTATATTTAAGTAATGCGAGGTATGATTCCAATGGCCACTCCATCTCCATGCAATTATTTTTGACTCATTAAATCATTTGGTTTCCTTTTTTAGGCATGAGGATTAGATTAATATGGAGTTTCAAAGTCTTATGAAATAGGACAGTGACCTCCCACCAAACCAGAACAAGGGAGGGGACAAAGAGGATCCACTACTTTTGACAAAAGACCTTATGACTGGGGTCACTTATAAATAGGTTATAGGCTACTATTATGGGCATTTGTTTTGGAAATTAGGGTTCTTATCATGGCTCACTTTGAACTCTTTTTTAATCTTAGTCTTCTACATGTTTATGGACAAAAAACACTGGTCAAATAATAAGAATATTTGTATGACTAAGATTCAAAGAGAAAAAAATGTGATGGAAAGTGAGATAAAAGATTTCAAGTCCACTAACATATTGTAAAATGTTAATATCTTGTTGACCATACACAGCTCCAATGTTATTAAATTAATTATCAAGATAACACATACTCTCTCCGTTCATAAATAATTGTCTTGTTTTTTTTATTCGTTTTAAAAACATGTTTTTTTAATTAATATTTTTTTAACAAAACACACGTTTACCTGTTTACCTTTTCTTTCTATTTTAAATCTTTAACTATAACCACGTGCACAAGGAATTTTAAAAATATTATACCAATATTAATGATAAATTTAATTATTTTTTCTTAATCTATAACATTAATGTTTACCAAATCTAATACTAATAACGAAATGTACAAATATCATTTGAGTTGTTTGGAACGTAGTATTTATTAGATTCTAAAAGAGGAATCAACGCAACTCAAGGTTGGAAGCAAAGCTAATCTTATATTTCATTTGTTTCACTCAAAAAGTTAATATTTGAAAATTTTAATTATTAAAGAATATATAACTAGTGTTAAAGGTGATCATAATTAAGAAAAAACATTAAAAATAATTAATATGTTAATATCAAAAATAGGAGTAAAGTTGAAATGTTACAAAAATTCTAAACATATTTTTTGTTTTTGAAAATTGGCTTTTCAAATAAAACATTTCAAAATAATATAGTGGATTATTTGCTTGGATAAGATGGATTATATAGATGTGCAAGTTGTCCAAATTCAAGTCTTTGGATATGGAGTCTGTTTCAAGTAAATAGTCCAATTATATCATTTTGAGATGTTTCAATTAAAAAGTATATTTTCAAAATTGAGTCTATAATCACTTTAACATTTTAACATTATCATTCACATTTGATATTAATATATTGATTATACTTAAGTATTACTCCATCCGTCTCAAAATTATTGTCTTGCTTTTCTTTTTCATCTATCTCAAAATTATTATCTTGTTTGAAACTTTTATTTTTAAAACAACACTTTTATCACTTTAACCTTACTTTTCTATCATACTTTAATTATGACCTATATACACATGTGCTTTAAAGTAAACTAACATCAAACTAATATTAATAATCCAATCAAATATGTTTTCTTAAACCGTACGCCAAGCCAACCCAAACGATAATTTTTGGACATAAGGAGTATTATAATTATAACTAACTCTAGTGCTAGTTATATACTCTTTCTGTTCTAGGAAAAGAATATATTATTCCATTTTGTGATGTTTTACTTAAAGAGTCCATTTTAAAAAATAAAGATATAAAAGTGATATTTTATTACTAATAAAAATATTATTTTTAAAAAAAGTTTTTAACTTTCAAACGATGACTTTTTGTTTGAAAGAGATAGAATCTATAACATTAATTATTGAGCTTTTTAAACGTGACCTTTGGGATTAATGGAGAGAGTAATTGTATAACTTATCATAATTGCATGGTTAGGTTATTATCTCAAAGGAGTAAACAGCCTCCCCAGGAAACCCTTAAAAAGATCCATAGAATACATTTATTCTACCAAGGTTTGCGTAATCTATTGTCATCCAGCTGTAAATTATGATATTTTTTGTGCCTGAGGTCATCTTCTCTAACCAAATTTAAGGGTCCATCTCTACAATATAAAAATTTTAATTAAAGTTTGTTACAATTCAAAGTTTGATTAGAGTTTAACAATTTATTTTAGAATTACATTAAACCCATTCACTTTACAAGTCACATAACATGAAGTAATATAAATAGGAGCCTATGATAAAACGAATGATATATTTATAAAAAGAATACGTAACATTAAAATGTTACTCCATACTCCCTCAATTCAGAAAAAGTCTCCGTTAGAAAGCTAATATATTTTTTATAAGTAAATAATATTTTTAGTAGTTCATTAGTAATAAAATGATATTTTTATATTTTAATTTGTAAAAGTGGTCTCTTTAAGTATAATATTCCAAAAAGAAATTATAGACTTTGCCCGGAACGGAAATGGTATCTATATTATAAAATAGATCATGAGCTAACTGGCGGTTCAGATTGAATTCTATCAAACACAACTGGTGGTCCAGATTGATTTGTAAATATGTGACTTACATATAAATTTATCAGTTATGAGTTTTGTTTGAATTATACCCCTCCACAACCAATACGTATGTAATAACCCCCCAGTTATAGTTTTTTTTGTTTTTTGAATTATTATTTTTATAACCAATTACACTTACATAAATTCTTTCATCTAACACATTTTTTTAACCACAACCTTCCGTTTGAATTGATGAGGTGGTTATTTATAATTTATCCCAAGCATCCATTAAGTTGATCACATACCAACATCGTGTCTATAGCACGGATACAAATACTAGGTTTAATCACATATAAACCCCTAATTTATAAGTTTTGTTTGAATTACCTCCCTCCACAATAACATATAAAACATTCAATTGTGGATTTTGTTTAAGCTGATCACATACAAACACCGTACCTATTGCACAAACACAAATACTAGTATATTTTATACTTATACGTTCCTAAATATGTAATTGTGTTACTTCCCTTTTTATTTCGTTTAGAAAACATTATTGTGTTTCTATACTTTCTTTTTTATATATGAAAACACTTTTACCCTTACTTTTTCTTTTTATTTTACTTATGATAAATACACAAGAGATTTAAGGACAAATTTTACTAATATTAATAGTAAAATTAATTCATTTTTCTTAATTTATGTCTCTAGTCAAATATGATAATTATTTATGAACGGATAAAATATATTTTATTAAGTAGGTTTCCTGTGAGACCGTCTTACGGATTTTAATTGGTAAGGCAGAATCATGCTCTCTCACAATTTAACCCATCTTACACACGGTGAGCCGAGTCAATGAACTCCAATTTTTACATAAAATATTGCAAAACTATTTTTTCTAAGTTTTTGCCTATTTTATTTCCATGCAATTGTAGCATAGTGTTAAAATTAATGACCCACATACGTCTCAAACTTAATCATGCAATTGTTACAAGGACATCTACAATGTGGGGTTTTGCTTGAGTTATCAACCCAAAAATGGGTTCTCCACATTGGGTGTGGTCTCAAATTCACCAATCTAAATACAGGTTCTCTCGTCAAAAGCTTCCCTCCATACCCATTTTTTCACCAACTCATGAGAGCCTCACACCCTATGATGGCGGCATGCATGAAGCTCCTCGGCCGGCTGCCCCACCCTATTCCCCCTTTAACGTCACTGTCCCTCCCTCCATTTCTCTCTCAATATTTTTTTTAAAAAATTTTTCTTCTTTGTTGGTTGCCTTTCTCTCTCTCATTTTTTTTTTGGGCAAATCGCATCATTGGTTACTTGAGTATAGATCTATCACAATTTTAGTCCCTTAACATTTTTTTTCTTTTCAAATTTGGGTCCTTTGAATATTAATTTTTTTCATCAACAGTCCTTTTGATAGATACCGTTAGCAAAATACTATTAAGTTGCTTATGTGGATTTAGCAAGGGCTAAAATGATTTTTTTAAACTTAACTTATATAAAATATACAATAGAATCCCTAAAGTTTAAAAAATTGCTATTAGGCCTTCTTTCCCAATTTTTGTAAACCCAACAGGTAAGGGGAATGGACTTCTCTTCTCTCATCTCGTATCAAATCTATTAATCTAAATCCCCAAATCAACTCTCTCTCTCAAAGTAAACCCCCAGAAAGCCTATTCCCCCCTTCGCCTCTCCATCCCCAACCCCCACCTTCGGCCACCGTCCCTGTTTCAGTCCGGCAAACGCAAGCCACGTCCCTATTTTAGTTCGGCAAACGCAAGTCACACACCTGTTTCAGTTCGAAAAACACAAGCTACGGTTCCAGTCCCTTCGATCTCCATGGCTGTCGCTTCTTCCCCCAATCTGACAACCCCTACTCCGACGCAAGTCCTTCCCCTTTAAGCTTCAAAACTCGGGTTAGCAAAAAAAAAAAAAAAAGACATCCAAAATTTGAAGAAAATTTACTACATTTGGAGAGAAATTACCGGAAAGGATGACATTGTCGTCGAACTGAGAAAGAGGGAGATACTGGGTTTGTGGCCTCTTTCCGGAACAACCAGTGTGTTGCTGTAGACACCTCAATTTCGTACCCTACGATATGATGTCCTAAAACAACGATAAAAATATAATTTATAAATTGATTGGACTAACTGACGTTACTTTCCGTTAATGTTTCAGGTAACAATACTTAACGTGAGTTAACAGAAAACAACAAAGTATAGAAGGGCTTAAACTGAAACAATGATTTGGCCGTGAAAACCAAAAGGAGCCACACCTTCCTTCCTTCATCTTTTTTTGGAGCCTGCACGTGAAGCCATGCAGTATCTGTAAACGATTGGCAGCCGTCGGTTGCCAGTCGTGTTTTCCTCCTATAAAAGGAAGCCTTCGGCCTTCTCATTTCAACAGACCAACACACACACATCATACCCTCAATCACGCACTCACACACACACACACACACACACACACTCGAAGAGCTCCCTCCCTCGACTAAAGAAAAAGAAAGCCTCTTCCTTGCCCCGAGCGAGCCATCCGAGCCTCAATTCTTGCCTCGACAAGCCGATCCAAAGACACTAAGATACCGTTACGCTGCCCAAAACAAGACAACAAGGCGACAAGACAAGACGAGAACAATACAAGACAAGACAACAAGGCGACAAGACAAGAAAAAAGACTTCCTTTCTCGGAAGGACAAGAAAAGCACACCTAAAAACTATGAACGCCTAGTGGGCTAAAGCCTAGGCATATATACCAGGTTCAGACATTTACGTTTCAAGAGATAGGTACCCAGATCTATTCTCGTTATTATAAATTAAATTTAGAATAATTATATTATGCATGTTATGTAAATATTAGAAATAAATAATTTGAAATAAAATAACATAGATTTTATGCATGCATGTAAATAAATGTACATAAAATAAATGCTTTATATTTTAAAATGTTGCTAGATTATAATACATACATTAGAAAATAAGATTATGTTTATACAAAATAGCCGTTATTATGCCCAAGTAGCATCTTAGAACAAAACACCCTTATATATATATATATCTATATAAAATACTTTTCTAGACTGAACACATTAAATAGCATGTTAATTTAATAAAACCCTACAAACATGACCGACAGGGAAAGTTGAGTGTCTAACCCCTTTCTAACTCGTAACTTAGCCTCCTAACCTATACATTTTCTGGTACACTTGGTTTTCCTCTGTTTAAACCTTAAAATAGAGGTGGCGACTATGTACACCCATTATTAGAGTCCACGACGATGCCGAACACATTCCACGCGCTCAAAGTTTTGAAACTATTCGCTTTCAATGGCAATGGGTCGCAAAACGGGGTTCTCACAGTGACGAATCTGCTGGGGACAGTTTAAAAAAAAAACAATGACGGCTAGAATCAATTTGGGGGGGGGGGTTTGTTAAAATTACTCACATATTCGACATGGTTATATATATATATATGAAAATGTTATTTGCTTTGTTAATAAACTGCGTGGATGCTCTGTTATTATTACTGCTTGCTATTTGCAAATGATATTTGTGATTTATATTTCTATTGTCAAAAAGCCCTACATGTAAATATTATTTTATTCATTTGTCAATTTTACTTTGGGGATTAGGACAAACATGCAATTAATAGGAACATATAGTTTCCCCACATTTTTTTCTATTTATTGATGTAATTGAATGGCCATCTCGCGTAATCGCTCCGTTCTTTATGGGAATTGCAAACTATTTAGCCGAGAAAATCCACAAAAGAACAAAAAGACAAACAAATTTATTTTTCTACTTTATATTACTGTAAAAAGTTTCCAACTTTCCTAACTAACTCACATACATGCATTCACATAGAGATATTCCGAATTGCTACCTTCTATACCAAAGTCAGCTTACTCCTTGTATCAGCCACGTTAATTGCATGTATATCTTCTAGGATACTTCATTGATCGGTCGGTTTTTATACCCCAAAGTTGATGACCAATCCCAATTGCAAAAGAGACATTTTCCTGATCAACAAAGTGCATTCAGAATGATCAATACATTTGATGGTATCTCATTAGAACGATTCGAATAGTGGATCTCAGAAAGAATATAAGCCATTCGCTCAGGATATGTCCGATCTTGGGAAGTCAAAAGGTAGGTGGAATACGAAGGTCTTATACTCTAGAGAAAGAATCCACTATTCCAGAACCTAATAAAAAGAGTCAAAACAAAGCTATGCTTGTTCGACCAATTTTTTTTTAAAAAACAACAAAAATGTCCATTAATAAAAATGCACACTATACTTTCCAAACAAAGCCTTTGAACCATACCCTTTTCGACCTTTTTTCCTTAGAAACCTGTGAGGTTCCCGGGGTGTGCTCCCGCGCCCCGCGCGCCCTTGGATAGGGGTGCCCGTACGTACGGATGTGGGACACCACTGCTCTCGTTCCACCTTCCCTTGTTTAGGGGAAGACGAAATCAAAAGTGCGAGAGGAGTGCTGTTTATGTTAGCACGTTGGAATGTGCCTCGGTTGCCTTTAGTGGATTTTGTATCAAATATGGGAACTTATGGTTTCCCGCATCAAGTTATCCCTTTTTTAGGGGATACCAGGATATGGGAATACATTATCCTTTCATTCTCATTTTCCCTTTTTTAGGGGAAAACGGAAAAGTGCAAAAAAGGATATTGCGACGCCCCCATTATGGATTTTATTAAAAATAGCCTTATGGCCCGTTTCAGATTACCATGGGAGCTTTGGGTTTCCCGCATCAAGTTATCCCTTATTTAGGGGATACCAGGATATGAGAATACATCATCCTTCCATTCCCATTCTCCCTTTTTTAGGGGAGAGCGGAAAAGTGCAAAGAAGGAGTGTTGCGAGGCCCCACTGGATCTGAAAGTTTTAGAGTCGCCATCTTTATTTTAAGGCAAAAATAAAGAAAAACCAGAAAAAGAAAACCAGAGATAAAAAGCGGGTTCGGAGGCTAAGTTACGAGTTGGGAAGGTGCTAGGCACCCAACTCGCCCTTTCGGTCTCAAAATAGTTTTTGGCTAAAGTATGCTTATTGTTATATTTATTTAGCAGATAAATAAAGCATTAAAAGACCGGAAAATAAAACAAATACATACGTGACTACATTATTTACGGACTTGCAGCCATTTCCTTACAATAATTACAAATGTATTTAAAAATATTTGGCCATTATAACGTATCTTTTACATAATATTTCCTATTCTAATCCGGGCAGCACAACGGCTTATATTGGTTACATTGTGCCGGATTTAAATAACAACTTTTAAAAATAAATAAAAAGACAGAAAAAATAAAATAAAAGAAATAAATAACGCCCTTAAAGGCTTTACCTTTTAGAGCGGTGGTGTGCTCGCTCTGTCCTTCAGGGAGAGGGAGTTTTTTGTTGTTTGTTGTGTGGTTGTTGTTTTGACTTGGGCAGAGTGACTGCTTATTTATGAGGATTTGGGCTTGTCAACTCGGGCAGAGTGACAGCTTATTTGGGTAGGTTTTGGCCTTTTTGGTTGGGCGGAACCACGGCTTAGTTTTTTGATTTTTCAGCTCGTTACTCGGGCAGAGTAACGGCTTACTTTGGGATTTTTGGGCCGGGGAAGTGAGGTGGATACCTAACAACTAGGCTAGGGATCACTTATAACCTATGGGTTTTTATTTTGGCGGAGTTTGGACGGGGTTTGGAGATTATATGCACTACTAGAAACAGTGCCTTCAGCGACGGAATTTTTAGCGACGGAATTTTTCTGTCGCTAATTAGCGACGGAATTTTACCTTTAGCGACGGAATTTTGCATCAGCGACGGAATTGACCATCAGCGACGGAATTTATCAGCGACGGAATATTCCGTCGCTAAAGGTCACCTTTAGCGACGGAATCAGCGACGGAATTAATCATTAGCGACGGAATTGAACATCAGCGACGGAATTTATCAGTGACGGAATTTTCCGTCGCTAAAGGTCACCTTTAGCGACGGAATTTTCCGTCGCTGAATATTTCAGAAATTAATTTCGATTTTATTTTCAGCGACGGAAAATTCCGTCGCTAAAGGTGACCTTTAGCGACGGAAATTTTCCGTCGCTAAAGGTGACCTTTAGCGACGGAATTTTCCGTCGCTAAAGGATTTTAAAAATTAATTAAAATTGAATTTCAGCGACGGAAATTTCCGTCGCTAAAGGATTTTAAAAATTAATTAAAATTGAATTTCAGCGACGGAAAATTCCGTCGCTAAAGGCGTTTAAAATTTAATTAAAATTGAATTTCAGCGACGGAAAATTCCGTCGCTAAAGGCTTTTAAAAATTAATTAAAATTGAATTTCAAATGACGGAAAATTCCGTCACTAAAGGCGTTTAAAATTTAATTAAAATTGAATTTCAGCGACGGAATAAAGGCGTTTAAAATTGAATTTCCGTCACTGATAATGAAAAATTAAATTGAATTCTAATTAATATAAAATATCAAAAATATATGAAATTAAATTAAAATTAAATTAAATTAATATTTGAAATGTTAATTTAATAATATAATATCAATAATTAAAATGATTAGCATCAATATAATTACAAAAAATAAAACATTCAAATTACAACTTAACGTAACTTAACGTTAACTTAAATTGAAATTAAATTAAAATAATATTTGAAATGTTAATTTAATAATATAATATCAATAATTAAAATGATTAACATCAATATAATTACAAAAAATAAAACATTCACATTACAACTTAACTTAACGTAACTTAACGTAACGTAAACTTAAATTGAAATTAAATTAAAATAATATTTGAAATGTTAATTTAATAATATAATATCAATAATTAAAATGATTAGCATCAATATAATTACAAAAATTAAAACATTCACATTACAACTTAACTTAACGTAACGTAACGTAAACTTAAATTGAAATTAAATTAAAATAATATTTGAAATGTTAATTTAATAATATAATATCAATAATTAAAATGATTAGCATCAATATAATTACAAAAAATTAAAACATTCACATTACAACTTAACTTAACGTAACGTAACGTAAACTTAAATTGAAATTAAATTAAAATAATATTTGAAATGTTAATTTAATAATATAATATCAATAATTAAAATGATTAGCATCAATATAATTACAAAAATTAAAACATTCACATTACAACTTAACTTAACTTAACGTAACTTAACGTAACGTAAACTTAAATTGAAATTAAATTAAAATAATATTTGAAATGTTAATTTAATAATATAATATCAATAATTAAAATGATTAGCATCAATATAATTACAAAAATTAAAACATTCACATTACAACTTAACTTAACGTAACGTAACGTAAACTTAAATTGAAATTAAATTAAAATAATATTTGAAATGTTAATTTAATAATATAATATCAATAATTAAAATGATTAGCATCAATATAATTACAAAAATTAAAACATTCACATTACAACTTAATTTAACGTAACTTAACGTAACGTAAACTTAAATTGAAATTAAATTAAAATAATATTTGAAATGTTAATTTAATAATATAATATCAATAATTAAAATGATTAGCATCAATATAATTACAAAAATTAAAACATTCACATTACAACTTAACTTAACGTAACGTAACGTAAACTTAAATTGAAATTAAATTAAAATAATATTTGAAATGTTAATTTAATAATATAATATCAATAATTAAAATGATTAGCATCAATATAATTACAAAAATTAAAACATTCACATTACAACTTAACGTAACGTAACTTAACGTAACGTTAATTTAATAATATAATATCAATAATTAAAATGTTAACTTAATATAATTACAAAAATTAAAACATTCACTTAACTTAGCAACGCGTAACATAACTTAAACTTAGTTTAGCGTAACGTGGCAACTTAACTTAGCTTAACGCAACGTAACTTAGCAGCTTAAACGTAATGTAACTTAACTTAACTTAACTTAGCTTAACTGCGTGGCTTAACTTAGCTTAACGTAACGTAACTTAACTCAACTTAAACGTAACGTAACTTAACTTAACTTAACTTAGCTTAACATAACGATGAACCATTATAACATGAAACACGATACGTCTATTAGCGAAATGGTATAATGGAGTACGATAGACCATTATAACATGAAAACACGCTACGCCAATTGGTGAAATGTTATAATGGAATACGATTGACCATTATAACATGAAAACACGCTACGCCTATTGGCGAAATGGTATAATGGAATACGATTAACCGTTATAACATGAAAACATGATACGCCTATTGGGGAAATGTTATAATGGAGTACAATGAACCATTATAACATGAAAACACGCTATGCCTATTGGCAAAATGTTAACTTAACGTAACGTAGCGTAACTTAACGTAATTTAACTTAAATTAAACTTAACTTAACAACTTAACTTAACGTGGCGTAACTAACGACTTAAGCATAATAAGGTAAACGTAACGTAACTTAGCGTGGCGTAACTTAGCTTAAGGTAGCGTAACATAACTTAGCTTAACGTAACATAACTTAACTTACCTTAAGCGTAATGTAAGTTAACTTAACTAACAACTTAACTTAACAACAACTGCGTTAACTAACTAACGTAACATAACATAACTTAACCGAACTTAAGTTAACATAACAACAACTTAACAACTTCACTTAACTTAACTTAGCTTAGCTTAACGTAACTTAGCAACTTAGCAACTTGACATAACAGCAACTTAACTTAAATTAACTTAACTTAACATGACAACTTAACTGACTTAGCAACATAAATTAACTTAACCCAGCAACTTAGCAATGTAACAACATACCATAACAGCAACAACTTAACTTAAGCAGTGCGTGTAACTTAATATAACGTGTAACATAGCAACAGCAACAGCAACAGCAGCAACAGCAACGTGGCTTAGCAGCAAAGCGTGCGTGGCAACTTAGCAAGCGTGGCGTGGCTTAACTTAACCTAACAACAACATAGCAACTTGGCAACAGCTTAACATAACCCAGCAACAACGTGTGCTAACTTAACTTAATTTAACTAAGCATTAGCGTGACAGCAACAACTTCAAAGCAACAACTTGCTTAACTTAAAAGCGTGGTAACTGGTAACATAACATAACATAACCCAACTTAACCTAACAGCGTTAGCATAACTTAACTTAACTTAGCAACAGCAACAGCAACTTAACCGTGCGTGGCTTAACTTAGCAACTTAGCAGCAAGTTAAGTTAACTTAAAGTTAAGTTAAAGACCCACTACGATATGTTAAGTTACGTTATATAATGAATGCGATGGACCATTACTAACATGAAAACACGCTACGCCTACGAGGATTCACGAAATGGTATAATGATATGATGGACCATTATAACATGAAACGATCGCTATTGGCGAAATATTGCGAATGCGATGAACCATTATAGCATGAAACACGATCACGCCTATTGGCGAGAAATGGTGCCAATGAATGCGATGAACCATTATAACATGAAAACACGTTACGTCTATTAATGGTGAAATGTTATAATGGACTAAGATGGACCAATATAACATGAAAAGCTGCTTAACTATTGATGAAATGGTATAATGAATGCGATGGACCATTATAACATAGAAACAGCGAACGTCTTAACTTAACGTAGCGTAACAACAACAACATAACATAGCAACGCGTAACATAAGTTAGCGTGCGTAACTGCGTAACATAACTTAACTTAAGCAGCGCGTAGCAGCAACTTCATGTAACTTAACTTAACTTAAGCGTGCGTAGCAACAGCAACGAGATTGGCTTAACAGCAGCAACGCAACTTAGCAGCGAAAGCAACAGCAACAACAGCAGCTTGGCAACAGCAACTTCAGCGTAGCAGCAGCAGCAGCAGCAACAACAGCAGCAGCAACTTAACTTAACCCAGCGTGGCTTGGCAGCGTAGCAATTTAGCAACAGCAGCAGCAGCAGCAGCAACAGCAACAGCAACAGCTTAAAAGCAGCAGCAACAGCAGCAACAGCAAGCAACAGCTTAACCTTAACAACAAATGGCGTGGCAACGCGTGGCAGCAGCAGCAGCAGCAACAGCAGCAGCAACAACAACAGCAGCAGCAGCAGCAAGCGAAGCAGCTTGGCAAACAGCAGCAGCAGCAGCAGCAGCAGCAGCAACAGCAACTTAAGCGTGGCATTGGCAACGCGTGGCAACTAGCGATAACTTGGCAGCAACGTGACGGCAACAGCAACTTGGCAGCTTAAAGTGGCGTGGCAACCCAACTTAACTTAGCTTAGCGTGGCAACAACGTAACTTAACATAACTTAACTTACAACTTAGTGGCGTTTACAACAACTTAGCGTAACAACCTTATCTTGGCAAGTTAGCGTAACAGCGTAACAACTTAACTTAAAGTGTAACTTAACTTAGGCAACTTAACAACGTAACTTAACAAAGTAACAACATGGCCGAACTTGGCTTAACTGGTAACGTAACAACCCGGCTTTACAACAGCAAACTAGCTTAGCGTGACTGGCAACCCAACGTAACAACATGGCGGACTTAGCTTAGCAGTAACGTGGCTTAACGTAGCAAGCAACTTAAGCGTGGCAACTTAACAGGTTTAACAGGCAGCTTAAGTAACATTAACTTAGCGTATCTTAATGGCGTAACCTTAACAACAGCAACTTAGCAACGCGTAGCAACATAACAACTTAGCAGCATAACGTGGCAACTAAACTTAGCGTGGCGTAGCAACTTAACTTATCTTAACGAAACTTCTTATGGCAAACTGAACAACTTAACAACTTAACAGCAACAACGCTTTTGCCAACTTAACAAGCAACATAACGTGACTTGGCAACATGAGAGCAGGCTGTTATAATGGATGCGATGAACCATTATGACATGAAAACACGCTAAGCCTCTTGGCGTGTTATAATGGACTCACGTGGACCATTATAACATAAAAACATTAATCTCAACCTCGGCCTCAGAGGTTTTACTAATCTTTGGCTGGTCAGGATTTTTCTTAGATTTGTGCAGTCCGACCAATGGTTTGCTTTCACTTGATCCACAGGTTGGTTATCATTAACAACTTTCTTCCCCAAAGAAGTACTACATTGTGAATCTAGGGATGCAGAGTGCATTACATAAGTTTTACGGGCTTCGTGTTAATAATCACGTGTTATGTTTCTTTTCGACTTATTGTTTTAAAATAACCACAGCGGGGATGCCATTGCCTTCGGTGAAGTCTGGGTCGAGGCGCGCCTGTTAGGTTCGGGGACAAGGCCCGGAACAAGTGTGACTGTTTGATATTTAAAATTAATTTGTGGCTTGATTTTCATTAGCGATCATTTTGGTGACCATTGGAAATCAAAGCGATACAACCATTTGAAAGGAATGCAAGTATCAATTTTAATTACGTAGCATAACATAACTTAACGTAACCACGTTGATTAATATCTTTCGGCTTCTCGGTTTCTCCCGAGGCAGGTGAGTCGGTGAGCAACAATGCGTGTTGATTCAATCTCTCACCCATGCGTCGTCACACTTTTTATTAAATTAAATTAAAGAAAAATAAAAACTATAAATTTATTAAATTAAATTAAAGATAAAAAACTATAAATTGAGAAAGTATAAATTAAGAAAAAATAATAAAAAATGTTTTTTAAATTATGCATCATGCACACTTTAATAATATTATATTATGCATTATGC
>CM028378.1:2067942-2101241 GCA_013146195.2 Codonopsis lanceolata
ATCATAAGAAGAGGGGGGACATGGCATTTCTAGCATACAACCTAAGGGGGAATCAATAGCTTACCTTACACCCAAGAAAAAGATGGAATGAGCACAAATCATTCGGATGGAAACGTGCTCCTCGACGATAGCTTCACTTCGGTGGTCTCGGTTTGGCAATCGAAGGTCGGGAGCTCAATCTATGGAAGAAACACACACTAGTCTCACCTTTTCTACACAGACAAGGCTTGGCAAGAGAGAGAAGGAAATGATCTGAATTTTGAAGGTTTAATGTTTGATCAACAAGAGTGAGCTTTTATATTTTGCATGAAGTGGGTGGAATTCCACTTGTCACCAGGAGGGAGCTTCCAAATCCACTTGTCAAGTGGAGGTTGATTGAGGTTAGGCTTAATCCCACTCAATTTGGGTCTAATAGGATGGTTTAGGGTCAATTAGGATGGGGTTTCAGTGCCAAAAGTCGGACATAGCGTAAGCAGGGGAAAAATCCCTCAGAAGCTGAATTTTATGTTGAGGCGGGCGCCAGCCTTCCCAAAGTGCGCCTCAACCTCGGGTCGTCTCCAAATTGCAATTGTGCTCAAGACTTGGGCGGGCGCTCACTGATGCGGCTCGTCGGACCTCCAAAACTTGCCTAAACATGTCCTAAATGGTCCCAAACTTACGGGCAACCATTCTAGGTCTAACACAACTCAAAACAAGTCAAAAACACACCCAACAACAACCGAACAAGGTAGGACAAGGCTCGAATCATGCGATTGATTGGTTCAATCAAACACCTAATCAAACATCAATAAAACTAAGATAACTTGGGCATAGAAAAGGCTTGTTTAAACATGGTTATGACTTGAATACAAGGCCGAACTCAATGAATACATCGCACTACCTAAATACAAGCAATACGGAGGAGGGAAATCGCTAAGGTCAAACAAAGCAAGAAAGTTTCTAAACTTCCAACCAAGCTTACTATGATCAAGGTGAACGCTTCTAGGTCATCTATATGAAAGACAATAGAACTTTAACAAGTCTTCAGTGCTAAACATGCTAAGGCAAACACTCAAAGTACAACGGCAAGGCAAGCAATGCATAGAAGGTATTCAAGCAACTAGGCACGAAATACTCTAATGTGAGCATGACATGGACAAATAGAAGTATCTAACATGTTAAGGCATAATACAAACATGTTATTAAGGTATACAACAAGTAATGGGTTTGGGTTCTCACATCCTCCCCCACTTAAAGGAATTTAGTCCCTAAATTCTTACCGAGTCATCGAATAGGAAAGGGTATCTCTCTCTCATATCAAGCTCGGTCTCCCACGTGGCTTCCTCAATATTATGATTCTTCCACAAGACCTTCACTAATGGAATCTTCTTTGATCGCAACACTGTTCTTTCGCATCCGTAATCCTCACCGGTTTCTCATCATAAGAAAGGTCAGCTCAATAGTAATCTCATCATAAGTAAGGACACGCGACTCATCCTTCAAGTACTTGCGTAGCATCGAGACATGAAAGACGCCATGAACATCCGATATAGAAGGTGGCAATGCCAACCGATACGCCAAAGCTCCAATCCTCTCTAGATCTCGAATGGTCCAATAAATCTAGGAGAAAGCTTACCTTTCTTCCCAAATCGCTTAGTACCTCGTCCAGCGATACTTTCAAAATACAAAGTCACCAACCCGAAACTCTAAGTCACGCCTCCTATTGTCCGCGAGCTTTTCTCTGCCTACTCTGAGTCAGAAGCAATCTAGCTCTAATGTTTTACACTCTCATTTAATCGTTGTACCATCTTCGAACCCCAAAGCTTAGCTTCACCAACCTCATCCCAAAGAAATCGGTGAACGACACTTACACCCATATAAAGCCTCATATGGCGCCATTTCAATACTAGATCAAATCGTTATAATAAGCAAATTCAAATTTAATGGCAATGAGAATCCCAACTCGCCTCGAATCCATACAGCGTTGCAACTCAAGCCTTCTAACGAGGCATCGATAAAAATCACAAAGTTCTCCAAACACTAGGCAATGCTAAGATAGAGCCGAGTCAACCTCCTCTCGTGACTTGAGTACACGAGGATATCATCAATAAACACAACCACAAAGCAATCAAGATATTCATGAAAACCCTATTCATCAAGTCCATAAAATCGCAGTGCGTGGTCAACCCAAACGGCATCACAACAAACTCATAAGGCCGTAACGCTGCAAAAGGTCAAGGCTTAGAACATCCTCCTCTCGAACTCTCAACTAATAGCCATACCCTCAAGTCAAGCTTGGAATAAACAATCTGAACCTCGAAGTTGATCAAAGAGATCATCAATGTGTGGCAAGGGATACTTATTCTTGATAGTAGCCCGTTCAACTGTCGATAGTCTATACAAAGGCATAAATTACCATATTTCTTTCACAAACAATACCGTGCACCCTACGGTGACACACTCGGTTTAATGAACTCCTATCTTGAAGTTCTTACAATTACTCTTTCAATTCTCTCAACCAGCTGAGCTAATCTGTAAGGCGCCTAGATATAGGCGAAGTCCCCGCAAAAGCTCAATGTAAAACTCTAATTTCGGCCTGGGAGGCAAGGTAAGAAGAGGACAAGCACTTGCAAAACAAGTGCGAGTCGGACCATTGAGCTAACGAGCTCAATAAAGGTAGAGAAGTCGTATACAAAAAATACGGGTCATGGAGAAACGAATCTGCGGAGGCGATAGGGAAAGAAATGCTTAAATATCATCTCCAATCGATTCCAAAGTCGAGTCATCTTGACTCTTGACAGGGTTCAAGGACATTATCGCGGTTTACAAAGTTCCAACAAACGTGGACATTGAGGTGAAAATTCCTCTTTATCAACTAAACAAGTGATTCGTATGCACGTGCAATAGTTGCACCAAACTAACAACTTTCCAGCAAAGAGTTTTCCAGACTAACTAAATTATTCCGGTCACAACACGAATCTATAGGATCTAACGCCCTTACAATAAAATCAAGTAGTCAATCATCATGGACCACATATTCGCCTTTCAAAGAAGGCATTCAATACCATGCAATTCATTCGATCATGTCACAAGTTCAATTTATTCGTAGCATGATTTCAATATACACGTTGCACATATTTGCACAAGTAAAACAAGATACCACTTTCAATTTCATTCCAGTTGGTCATGGGTTCAGTCAATTCCTATATCATATTATACCATTCTAGTTCTCCGACGAATACCTCTTGATAATCAAGTCAGGGGCCCTCTGAAGTGACTTCAAAAGCTTTCGTCGTAAAGGATGCGGGAGGGATTACAAGTCATATAAGAGCATCCTTTATGATGGTCTCATGCACATATCATATAGTTACACTTAGGCATGGAAATCAATATCATATACATAGTATTTTAATCTACCATGCAAGTATACCAAGTATGGAACATTCATACTCTTAACGATCCACTAATGATAGATAAATCCTTTTACAAAAAGCTAATACTCTATAAACGTATTAGTCGAATAACGGTACAAGATAATAACTTAATAATCCTTGGCTAGCAAATAGTTATTAACTAGAAGACCTCAAATCACTATGGGTCAAGACGTAAACGAGCTAACGATTAATCCAATCATCGGTCATGTGATCACCTGTTGGGTACTCACCAAGTCTCAACTTGAAACCACAACAATACCTTGATCATTAGGGTATCCCTTCAATCTCAATAACATGAAGTAGGAAAGAGTCCTCCAATTCCCGACACTAGGCAGCCCAAGCGCTCACGATTAGGCACTACGATAGATGCATATACTTATGTAGGAATCAAGGAATACACTAGGTACCACGGGAGGCTTAGCCACGCCGCTCAAGAAGGTGTAACACGTTCAAAGGCACTAATGGACACCACGACGATCACACTCGGAATCGACAACCTGAGCTTATTGGGTCACTCACAACGGACAAGAAACAATAGCTCTAGAAAGCAAAGAACACACACTTTGGTATAAGCTGCGCCTTGAAAGTAAAACGGGTGAAAGGTAATATTCCTTGACACGAACACTGTACTCACGAGAATCTAGATTACAATGAACTTAGGATTCTAAGTCCTATTCATTAACGAAGAATCTGCCAATAAGGCACGAAAGAGAACACTCAACGTCATGATTCACACAAGAACTAACCCAACTAGGCCATGGATCCTATCCTGGCTTATAGCTAACGAGAGCTCTGATACCAACTGTGGCGACCCAGCCCGGGCCCGAGGTGGAACCGCGGGTCAGACCGCCCAAATAGGGGGAAATCAAGTAGACAATCAACATGCAAGGACTTAATTTAAGAAAACGACGTGACGCAACATTAGAGACGTAGCACGCCTCGGCACCAAAAGGCCGGTATTTTTAAAACTTTTCAAACCTGATATAACAGTTAAGCAATTAATCCAAGTCATCGGCGACACTACATGCCGGAACCCAAGCTAACAGTTTATAGACATGAATTAAATAAGAGCTAATAGGATGCTCAGCGGAAGACTTAAACGTAGTGGAATATTAACGAGGTAACCAAAGCTCGGCTTACACAATGCCGGCACAAAAGGGATTTAGAAGTACTACGAGTGATATAACTACCAGTAGCTAACAAGAGTTACAAGATCAAGTTCTACACAAATACCCAAGCATAGTCTAATTGACTTGCTTAAACCCGTCGTCCTTACAAAATATAAAACAAGAGGAAGAGGACATCCAAACCACCTCTTCAAATATCAACGGCGGACCAAAAGGGCACAAAGCACGAACACAGCAAATCTCAACGAGCAGGACCTGTCTTGCTAGGATCTAAAGCAGTAAAGGGGAAAGGGTAACTCATAAAGACTTGTAAGCTATCAATCATGCATGTCATGGCAATATGCAACATACAAGGCAAGATATCGTCACATAAGCATAGAGGTCATATATCCAAGATGCACATTGTTTCACATAAGTGCGCATAATTAAATCACATAGGATAAGGATATATGGAGAGCCGGGCCGCTACGTAGTTCCTACATACAAGCGTTATCTGGAATGTGCGGGTATCGAATGTGTGTAAGTACATCGATCTTCCGAGGAGATGCAGGGATAGACACACCAATGATGCTCTAATGGTTACAAAGAAAGGGGCTACTTCCCACCGTGGCCACGGTGGAGGCGTGTGTGAACAAAGACAGGTATGTCAGCTCGACTCATGCAAGTGCCAAGTAATGTTTACTTAACAAATTCTCAAGTAGTGAACGAGGTCGACAAGAGCGATCTCATTCATGACAAGTAAATTATTCTCATCAATAACCAGGTAGGATTGAGTTCGACAAGAGCGAACTCAACATGTCAAATAGGCATTCCATTACATGACATCAAGAATCAAGCACGAAAATCAATCCAATTCTCAAGAGTCTAGAATTATCATCAATAATCAAGCAGGAATGAGTTCGACAAGAGCGAACTCAACATGTCAAATAGGCATTCTATTATATGACATCAAGAATCAAGCAAGGTAATCAATCCAAATCTCAAGAGTCTAGAATTATCATTCTTAGAGGAACGTGTTTAGAACGTCGTAGGGATTGATCATTGAGCCGGTATTGTTCAATGGCTCACTTAAGTTTGACTCCGATGAGTCGTCTCTAACAATTCATCCAAGAGAGTTAAGATGCTAAATGCATCCAAAGCCCTTTTCTAAGTTCTCGTATCGAGTAACTAGGCCGTTAATCCACTTAACAACCATAGTCAAGAATTATCATAAGTCCAACATTTCATAATTCAAGGGAACTTTAAAATCAATATTTCAAAAGTTATCAAGAGCCAATAGTCCAAGAACATTAGTTATTCCTAGGAAGACATAGAACACATTTGATTCTAAGCATAGGATCCAATCAATAGGATGAACAATCCATAGCATGTGAAACCCTAGAATTCATAATCTCCAAGAGTTGTCAAAAGTCGTTAGTCCAAGAACATTAGTTGTTCCTAAGGAGGCATAGAACATAGTTAATTCTAGGCATAGGACTCAATCAATAGGATGAACAATTCATAGCATGTGAAACCCTAGAATTCATAATCTCCAAGAGTTGTCAAAATCCATTAGTCCAAGAACAATAGTTGTTCCTAAGGAGGCATAGAACACATTTAATTCTAGGCATAGGACTAAATTAACAAGGTGAACATATTATTCAAAATCTCAAAAGACCAAATCATCATCAATCATGGCATGGGCATGGTAGGAGCATGGGAATCATAAGAAGAGGGGGACATGGCATTTCTAGCATACAACCTAAGGGGGAATCAATAGCTTACCTTACACCCAAGAAAAAGATGGAATGAGCACAAATCATTCGGATGGAAACGTGCTCCTCGACGATAGCTTCACTTCGGTGGTCTCGGTTTGGCAATCGAAGGTCGGGAGCTCAATCTATGGAAGAAACACACACTAGTCTCACCTTTCTCTACACAGACAAGGCTTGGCAAGAGAGAGAAGGAAATGATCTGAATTTTGAAGGTTTAATGTTTGATCAACAAGAGTGAGCTTTTATATTTTGCATGAAGTGGGTGGAATTCCACTTGTCACCAGGAGGGAGCTTCCAAATCCACTTGTCAAGTGGAGGTTGATTGAGGTTAGGCTTAATCCCACTCAATTTGGGTCTAATAGGATGGTTTAGGGTCAATTAGGATGGGGTTTCAAGTGCCAAAAGTCGGACATAGCAGAACAGGGGGAAAAAATCCCGTAGCTGAATTTTATGTTGAGGCGGGCGCCTCAGCCTTCCCCAGGCGGGCGCCTCAACCTCTGAGGCTGTCTCCAAATTGCAATTGCTCTCAGCACTTGGGGCGGGCGCCTCACTCGATGCCAGGCGGGCGCCTGGGCTTCTGGACCTCCAAAACTTGGCCTAAACATGTCCTAAATGGTCCCAAACTTATGGGCAACCATTCTAGGGTCTAACACAACTCAAAACAAGTCAAAAACACACCCGAACAACAACCGGAACAAGGTAGGACAAGGCTCGAATCATGCGACGATTGGTTGACGAATCAAACACGAATCAAACATCAATAAAACTAAGATAACTTGGGCATAGAAAAGGCTTGTTTAAACATGGTTATGACTTGAATACAAGGCCGGGAACTCAATGAATACATCGCACGACGAAATACAAGCAATACGGGAGACGAGGGAAATCGCTAAGGTCAAAACAAAGCAAGAAAGTTTCTAAACTTCCAACCAAGCTTACTATGATCAAGGTGAACGTTCTAGGTCATCTATGAAAGACAATAGAATTCTAACAAGTCTTGGTTGAGTGCTAAACATGCTAAGGCAAACACTCAAAGTACAACGGCAAGGCAAGCAATGCATAGAAGGTATTCAAGCAACTAGGCACGAAATACTCTAATGTGAGCATGACATGGACAAATAGAAGTATCTAACATGTTAAGGCATAATACAAACATGTTATTAAGGTATACAACAAGTAATGGGTTTGGGTTCTCACAGTCGAAGGTCGTAGATAGTCATTGGATGCTTGATCTATCACGCGTCTATTTTCTCCCCTAGGTTATGTGTTGCGATGATATGAGCCCGTAACAAGGATGAGTGATAGCTAGGTTTTCTATAAGTAACGAAAGCCCGTAGAAAATATTAGTGTGCACCCGACTACTAAAAATTTGAGTTAAGAAAAATATAGATAGTTAAATTAAACATTGGCTAGAACAGAAATATCACAATCTTTTTTCTTTTTTTTAACCTTGATTTGATGTTGCCGTCATTTCATTGTCGCGTTAAATTAGTTTACTTTCCTGCCTTTATTTTGTTTTTGTTATTTTTATTTTAAATCAAATTTCCGTTAGCTTAGATAAAATTAGGTGTGCCCAATTTTAGTACTTAGGATTTATTTCTAGCTCTATCCTCGTGGGATCGACTCGTACTTCGAACTTTATTACTTGATACGACCGGGTAGTCTTGCCCGTGTTGCGTTCACGCATATCAAGTTTTTGGCGCCGTTGCCGGGGATAGATTTCTAGAATTTATCTTGATATTAATACCAAGCTTACCTAATTTTAATTTAAGCATTTTTTTTCTTTTTTCTCTATTTGCTTTAATTTTAGTTGTAGTTAGTTTTTGCTTTCTTTTAGAGTAGTTTTTTTTATATAGTTCTTTTGCATTTGATCTTGTTTGTTTAGTGATTGTTCTTGTAGCTAGCTTGAAGTGATGGCTTGGAACAATGTAAATTGGGACTTTGATCAAGGGGCATGGAATGGAATGCCGGGAATTTATGAGAATGAGATGGCGTCAACTGAGGCTATGAATTATACTCCGCCCCATCCTAATTTAATTTGCGAGAATTGTTATGGAAATCATTTTCCATATCCGTGTGCATTTGGGATGGAGTCGAATTCTTATGCTTCTTCCTCTCACTATCATCATGAAGACCCCCATCATCACCTCTTTGATCCGAATTGTGTGAGTAACAACTACCCTTGGGAAGTTGAGAGACGCTCGCTCACGGAAGAAGAAACAATTCAAAGTCTAAAGGCTCAAGTAGCCTTGTTGATAGAAGCCATCAAGCTCCATGTCCCTCCTCACAATTGGGAAGCTACAATGCGGGAATTCTGTATTGCCCTTGAAGAATCGCCTTAAGAAGACCTTCAACTCAATGCCGAGGAAAACCCAATGGAAATGGAGTTTTGCAATGATCTCTCTCTCACTAATGAGAGTGGAATTTCGAGTATCTTGGGACAACCTCACTTGGAAGCGCCTCAATCTTATATCCATGTCGCGGTGGAAGATCAAAGTATAGAAGCTTGTGAGTGTGAAGTGATCAATCATGCTCCCCACCCTATGCTGAGTTCTCCCACCCTTGAAGAGTATGTTAGTAATGAGATGGAACATCCAAGCATTTTTTAAGAGGATGCTTCTTTTGGCCCAAATGAAAGCTTCAAGGAACCGTTCCCTCATTTCACTCCACCGAGCATTGAGGCTGAAATTTCTTATTTCCACCCACCTCTCGAGCATCAAGAAGAATTCATACACTTAAGTGAGTTGGGTGTGATATTTCCTATTGCCGACATGTTCAAATGGCTTATTTTTCGGGTGTCGGTAACTAAGGAGGTGTTCAAGCTTAAAGGACTTCAATTAAAGCACTTTCTTGGTATGGATTCTATGGGAATGCAATGTGCGCGTTTCTAAATGAACCGGTGCCTCCGTAGGTGAAAAATTAGTTTCTTTTATTTCTTTTGTATTTATATGTCTTGTATTTTGAGTCGCTTTTCAAAGCCCTCCCAAGTTTGTGGGTTTGTAGGGAGGTGTACATAGAGTCCCCACACCAAAAATATTTTCTCTCTATTTTACTTTCATTTACAATATAATTGCTCTCATACATTTCTTTTGAGCTTTGATTTGATATAGGGGTTGAGCAATTATTGAAGTTTGGGGGTGACTCGCGGAGATTCATGGAGTGACGTATTCATGACTTGGACTTGAAGTGAACCAACTTTGAGGGAGTTTTCTCTTCTCTTTTCTCCCCCTTTTATATGCATTTTTATGATCATGAACATTGTGGGCAATGTTCGATTCTATGTTTGGGGGTGGGGTCGGCCTTATTTTTGCCCTTGATTTTTGGGAAAATTTTGAAAATTTTTAGAAAATTTCAAGCTAATTTGGACCCCATTAATTATGCTTTGATCATTCATCTCATCACTTTGGCGCTCATAGATTTGTATGTGCATTATTTTCTTGGATTCAGTCTTGAGATTATTACATGCATAGTTGAGGATATTTGTGGTTTTTGTGCTAGCTTTCCCTCATTCATGTTAAATAGCGCCCATGTGTGGATCTCTTGATAATTTTTAAGCTAAGCTCTAGCTTTGGTTGTGCATGCGTTATGAGTACCTTGTTGTGAGTTGTGATGTCGTTGGATGATTTCGAGATTAATGAATAGCTTGGCTTGTGAGTATGACAATAGCATGATATAGGTCATGTTTGACTCGTTTATGCCATATCGACCTACCCATGTTCACATTAAATCCCTAGTATCCTATTTGAGCCTTATTGAAAGAATGGTGTGTGCAAAAGCACACAATGACCCCCATTCGCCTTCATTTTGATCACCCGCATTGACTTACCCATGAGCCTATACACTTTATCCAACCCTTTGAGAGAGCACTTGGTGAAATGAATTTTTAAATTTATGTCTTAGAGGGAGTATGAGCTTCATGGAAGTATTGTTCTTCATGTATTGGTGTGGTGTGATTTAATCTTGGTTGATGAGTTGGGGGTTGTTATCTTGTAAAAATGGGCCCTTGTGTAAAAAAAAGAATCAAAAGTGAAAGGCAACCCAAAATTGTGAACCATTTGTGCTTTAAAGTCATTCAAAAAGGGAAATTGTGGGATGAGAAATCATTTGTGGTAGTTTGATGTACTCTCAACCCCAAGTTCTTGATATAAAAAGAAAAAAAAAAGAAAGAAGAAGCTAAGTTTGGGGGTTGTTGAGAAAAATGGTGAGTTATGATGGAGCATGTTCTTTCATGAAGATAGACTTGAGTGTGATTTTGAAGGCTTCACTTGTGCTCTCTTGTCTTGATATCCTTCCCTTCATTTGTAGCTCAACCTTGGCCTAACATTACAAGCTTTGCAAAAGTCCTATTGATATTGTCATGCCATGAGTTATTGTCTTGTGAAGTATATCTCTTTCGGTTTAATGGCTCATGCTTGGTATTTCATTGAACGTTTAATCATAGCTAGAGCAATGTTATTTAGTCATGGGCATGTGTTTCTTGTTTTTAAGTAAGTGCTTGAGGAAAGTTTGCTAGCATTGAAATCACATCATACCTTGGTTATGCATCTTTATAATCTTGAGTTTGATTTCTTTCATGGTAATGCATGTGGGATCTTGATTGAGTGCCTTCTTCATTCCATCTTGTTCTCGAGCTCCTCCACAATCCATATCTCTCTTTGCTCGGGACGATCAAAGCTTAAGTTTGGGGGTGTTGATAAGCTTGTTATTTTCCTTTTATTTTCATTATTTTTTGGAATTTTATTGTTTATTTTGAGCTTTGGTTAATAATTAATTGCATTTGAGATACTATTTTTATGTATTTTGCGCTTCATGTAGGTATCTTGAAGATATTTGAGGTTTTATGGCTCAATACATGCAAATCGAGGCAATTCCGGGCTTCAATGTTAAGTTTTGATGCGTGCCGTTAAGTTTCGTTAAGTATTTCAAAGCACAGCAGCCTAACGGAGGCTAACCAAGCTAACGGGGGACTTATCTGCAAAGCCTGGAGGGGAAGGACTTCGGCAGCCGCATTCTAGAAGGCAGGGGGCACCGGAGTAATTATCTAAAATATAGGGGAGGCCGACGCTATTAATGAAACTCTTCATTAATGCGCTGTCGCCTTCTCCTTGTGCCACGTCACCCGCTCCTAGATCCTTTGTGGTTGACCCGCGTGTCCTTGCTGTCGGATCGGATCCTGCCTGCTCTAGTCGGCCCACATACCCGCCCCTCTAGCCCACTCCCTCTCTCATTTCCAGCCCATTTCCCTCTGGGCAACCCGCGCTCCATTCCCTGGGCTAACCCTGATCCTGCCCGCGACCCATCTCTCTTTTCTCTCCCATTTCTGCCCCCATTTCCTCCTTTCTTCTCCCTTTTTGCCCCCAATCTCCCTTGTTGTTCCCATTTTGCCCCTGCCTCTTGTTGCCTTTGTTTTTAATTCATTCCAGCCGGCCATTTCGAGGACAGAAGGAGGAAGCCTTCAGGTTTTAGGGCAACAGCCCTAAAACTCATCCCATCTCCATTTATTCCAATTTTCCACCTCTCCACCTAATTAAAAATGCACCCATTTTGAAGGCTTGGAGCATCAAATCATGGGTCAAGGGAGCAAGATTAAGTGAAGTCAACCATGATTGCAACATTAATTGGTTTAATTCTTCCACCTCTTTATTTATTTTAATGTTGTAATTTTTGGAGAAACTTTACAATTATCTTGATACCTTGATTATGAGTTAAATATATTTTTGGATTGTGATTTTTATCTATGTTGAATGTGATGTTTTAATTTAATTTCTCTCTAGTTGATGTATTACTCATATATTTTTGGCTATTATCATTGTGTGCTTAATTCTTTTAATGAAGTCATGAATCATTAAATAAACCCTAGAATGATAGGATACGAAGTGAAAGCCCTTCCTATTATTTCGAAAATCATGAAAATTGTTTACGTCTCTAAAGCATACCGATTGTCGAAGGTCGTAGTAGTCATTGGGTACTTGATCTATCACGCGGCTATTTTCTCCCCTATGTTATGTGTTGCGATGATATGAGCCCGTAACAAGGATGAGTGATAGCTAGGTTTTCTATACGTAGCGAAAGCCCGTAGAAAATATTAGTGTGCACCCGACTACCAAAAATTTGAGTTAAGAAAAATATAGAGAGTTAAATTAAACATTGGCTAGACTAGGAATATCACAATCCTATTTTTTTTTAACCTTGATTTGATGTTGCCGTCGTTTCATTGTCGCGTTAAATTAGTTTACTTTCTTGCCTTTATTTTGTTTTTGTTATTTTTATTTTAAATCAAATTTCCGTTAGCTTAGATAAAATTAGGTGTGCCCAATTTTAGTACTTAGGATTTATTTCTAGCTCTATCCTCGTGGGATCGACTCGTACTTCGAACTTTATTACTTGATACGACCGGGTAATCTTGCCAGTGTTGCGTTCACGCACATCATCAAGCTAACTACTATAACTTAGAACTAAAAAAATATCTTTTCTTCTCCCTTATCTTTGTATTTATATGTTTTATTTTATTTTTTTAGAGTCGCTTTTCAAAGCCCTCCTAAGTTTGTGGGTTTGTAGGGAGGTGTACATAGAGTCCTCACACAAAAAAAATGTTTTTCTTTCTTTTCTTTTGTTTTTTTTAATTCAATGAGAGACGATGCTTAATTGTTTTCCCTACTTCCTTGAGCTTGAATTTTGATGCAGGAGCAAATCTTTAAGTTTAGGGGTAGCTCGATTGATCTTTGGCAAGGATTATTCATGGCTCAAACTTTAAGTGAATCGGCATTTCGGGAGTTTTCTCTTCCCTCCTCCTTTATTCACATGTTTATGCTTATAAACATTGGGGACAATGTTCATCTTTATGTTTGGGGGTGTGGTTAGAAATTTCCTTAAAAAAAATCAAAAATTTAGACTTTTGGTCCATGCTTGTTGCTTTGTAGTTGCAATTATAGGGGTTGATTATATGATAGCCTAGAATATTGTTGGGATTCTCATGTTAATTTATCTCAAGCATGCTTCTCATATTCATGGTGCATACAAGTCTTGATTTTCTTTGAGTGCTATCTAGCGAAGGATTATGCTATTCATAAAGAGCTTGGTAGAGTGAATGTTGAGAGTGAAGAAAAAGAAAAAAAATTGATGCCATGTTTGTCCATCGTTAAAGCGAAACATAATCATAGTAGCAATTTTGATGTGATTTAGGCCATTTTTGGACCGTTTGTGTCATATCGACCTACCCATTTATGCATGATTCCCTAGTGTCCCTTTTGAGCCTTATGCAATGAATGGTGTGTGCAAAACACACAAAGACCCCCATTCGACTTCATTTTCTATCACCCGCATCATCCTAACCCATGAACCTAAACACTTTTATCCAACCCTTTGAAAGAGCATGAATTGGAATGAATTGTTGTATTATGTCTTGGAGGGTGTGTGTTGTTCATGGAAGTGCTTAATCTTCTAATTGCAAATGTTGTGGAAATTGTTGTTGAATTGATGGTTGTAAATTTGTGAAAAGCCTTTCTTGAAAGAAAAAAAAAAGGAAAAAGAAAAAGAGAGAAAGAAAGAAGGGCTATTTGAAAAAGGGTCAAAGCGACCATTTGTTCTTCATCATTCGAAAGCAAAGGGATAAATCAAAGGGTGTTTATAATGGTCTTGGGGTAGTTGAAAGACTTCTTCAACTTTTATTGAAAATTTGGTTGTTGAAGTAACTTGAGTGGCTCCAAAAGGATTGAGATTAATTTTGAAGCAAGTTTGGTTTGAAGACTCCAATTTTATGCTCTTTTACCTTGTTTCATCCTATCTCTTCTTTGGTAGCCCCAACCTTGGCCTAGCATTACAAGCTTGAAAAAGTCCTAATGATCTTGTTGCTACTTGTGGTTATGTTAGCATTATTCCTCTTGAAAGCATGGTTTTAAGTTTCCTTGTGTGATATTCAGATATATATATTTATTGCCTTGCTCGCCTTGATTGTATAATCTTAGCTAGACTATGTGCTTGGGGATCTGTTAGCTGTGCATTCGTGCCGAGTTGTATTTGTAAGAAATTTATTACCTTGAGAATCTTGGTGGATTCTTGCTATCATGTTTTCAACCCAAAGAGTTCTATAAAGTGATGAGCATGATGAATTCTAAGCAAGTGTTCAATCTTTCATAATCTTTGAGCGTATCTTTCGTGTTATATCTGTTCTTTACTCGAGGACGACCAAAGTTTAAGTTTGGGGGTGTTGATGAGTTCATAATTTTTTATATTTTCCCCCATGTTTTATTCCCAGTTTATATGATTTTCGTATTTATTTTGCCCAAAGAATTGCATTTATTGTGATTTTATTGTGTTTAAGGTACTTGGGCATGAATTCAAGCTTTAAAGGATTAATTCATAGCAAATTGGGAAGATTCAAATCAATTCTTGAAGTTTGAAGTCAATTAATCAAGGTCCGTTAGTTTTTCGTTAAGCATTTGTAAAGCAAAGGACTGAATTGATAGAAGAAAAGGGCTAACGGATGCTAACAGACGTTAAAGGAAGAGCTAGCAGAGCTAACGGAGGCTATTTGGACTAACGAAGAACCTAATTGCAATGTATGGACAGGGCTGGAAAGTGGCGCCAATAAACAGAAGCACATGGTCACCGGAGTAAAATCCTTAAATCAAGGGGAGGCCGGCGCCTTTTCTTGATAGTTTGTAATCTTTGTGTTGTCGGCCCAGGAAGAAGCCACGTCGCTCCCTCCTCTAGTGATGACCCGCGCGTCCCCCAACGGACCCAAGTCTGCCCCGGCCCAGATCCAACCCGGCCTCCTTTAACTCGCCCCGGCCCGCCTCACACTCCGTTTCTCCATCTGGGTGACCCGCGAACTCCATCATGGTTGACCCTCCTCCTGCGGCGACCCATTTCCTTATTTCTTCTCCATTTTACCCTCAAAACTTTCTTGTTCTCCCTTTTTTGCCCCTCCTTAGCTTGGGCTTCACTCTTTGCATTTTTTGTGGAACAAAGGGGTAAAGAAAATTTCATTATTCAGGAAGTTAGGAGGGAATACACGGCTGGAACAAAAAAGAAGAAAGGAAGAAGCACTTTTTTTTTCTCTTCTTAGTTTTGTTCATCATCTTCAAAAGCTAGATTTTGTCAAGGAATGCAAAGGGATTTTCCTTCCAATCTCTATTAAAGTATTGTATCTCTCACTCTTTATTTTTAATATCATCATGAAATATTTTCTTGGAGTATTGATGTGTGATTCCTTTTACATTATGAGCTAAATATTTATTGTTAGGATTGTGATGAATCTCTAAATTTGAAGCATGCTCTAATAATTTTCTTTCTCTCTCAATATCACTTTAATTTATTTTAGGGTTATTATTTTGTTGTGTTTAATGCTTCTAATTATTTGATCAATAGTTAGATGATTTTAAAATTGTTTTGGATCCGCGAGAGCTACCATTACTTTTTGGACTTAGCAATTTAGTTGTTGGTATTTTGTAGCATAGATATATAGCACAAAATCCAATAGTCATGTTAGATAACTTATTCTTATTGCAATTTACACATTTATCTATAAGATGTGAAAGCCCATAGGTAGATGTGTGAATTATGGTTGCTATAAGATGCGAGAGTCCGTAGCGACTAAATTTGTGTTCTCGGCTACCCTAGATGAATTATAGAAAATTGAGAGAGTAAATAAATTGAGCATGTGGATGATTTGAGTGAAATTACAATCATAACATTTTTATCCTTGAGAAAACTCTTCATTAATTGCCCGTAATTGGTAATTTTTATTTCCTGCTTATTTTTATTGCTTTAGTTTCAATTGCATCGCTAAAAATATATTGTTTAGATAAAGTTATTACAAATCCATAATTTTAGTAATTAGGAAAATTTACGCCATAATTGTCTATGTGGGATCGATACTTGTGCTTACGCACTATATTACTTGAGGACGACCGGGTACTCTTGCCCGTTGCGATTTTCGCCCATTCAAAGGTCGTTAGTCCCCACGATGCCTCTCCTCCCGACAACATCTTTCTCCCTCTCCCGTTGTGACTAGCATCAACACTCCTCATCTCAGTGCAATTTTTGATTAATTGTAGAAGATGGACCAAAAGATTGAGGATCTTAGGACTAAAGAGACTGGTTTAGTGACGGCCTTGGATCGAAAAGTGGTAAAGTATTTGACCTTTTGATTTTGAGTAATTTGTTGTGATATTAATTAGTTTATACTTACCTAAGCTTACTTACCTACTTGAGTTGATAGGATGATCTAAAAACAAGCTTAGATCCTGCTCGAGAACAAACATCACCCCCCCCAACTTATGAATTTTGCCCAGAAATGCATGAAAAAGGGAGAAAACCCTAGAAACACAAAGAGACGAAGGGCAAAACCAGGAAAGAGCAAGAAAAAGCCGAGTCAAATACTTACTGTCAAGGATTAGCGGAAATGGAAACGGTGGAAGATTATGAAATTCACACGCAAAGTATAGAGGCAGAAACGACTGGAATCTGGAAACACAACAGCCGGAGTCTAAAAAATCTTCAATAGAAGCAAGAAGGCATCAAAAGCAGATTTTCTCTCTCTAGAAATCTCAATTACGGTAAAAGAATGGAATCAAGGAGGGCTGGCTTTTTATAGGCAAGTTTTCGGAGATTTTGGAGGGGGGAAAAGAGAGGGACCAAACGGTTGTGACGTCATGAATAGTACGCATGCATATTTAATGTGACGCTTCATGATTCACTTTCCATTACGGCAGCAACAGCAGCAACGGTTCACGCGCCCCTACGCCTACTCGCCTTATTACTCTCTATCGGCAAAGCTTCCCACATACACTCCAGCTATTTCCTTGGAAACACTCCAGAACGTTCCACAATCTTGTCTTCCAGCCAGGCCACAATCAACTTAGAATTCACAAGTGTTGAAGCACGATGCAAAAGCAACATCATTAAGCATATGCGCTCCTCGCTCCGAGTAGAAATACTCGTCAGACAAAGAGCTAGGGGCCACTGATGTGCCCGACCCAAACCCGGTCATAAAAAAGCACGAAAGATCATCACGTGCCAATCACGAGCTTGCCTGCAAGGGGCCCACAGGTTTAGCGGGCAGAGCCAGCAATATACTCGAGCAGAGTGTCGTTTATCTCCAGCCTAAGCCTGGTCGAGCATCGGCCTTGCCTGCCCGACTAGTAGGCCATGCCCGGGATTAACACTTATCACCATCAAACCTGCATCACACCGTGGACAGAACCATGTTCGCCCGGGCAAGTATCGAGCAAGGGAATCTCAGAAACTTGCTCTCCAAGACTGGATAAAGGTTTCCTTATCCGAGCAGAACACTTACCTTATCTGTTCCGACATTCTAGCGGCCAACCACTTGTCACGCCTATAATTTAAGAGTTTCTCCCTAAATCTAATAGTTTCTCCCTAAATTTAGTAGGTAACTATGGAAACTGAATCATAGACGGATTCAATAACATTGGGGGCCAATAAATAATCATCCATAAATCCTAAGCAATGTACGCACACTTTCTTGAGCCTAGAACCTCTTTCAAATTCTTTTTTGACTCACACGATACTTACTCTCACGCCGGAGTGGTTTCTCAAGGCCAAGTCTTACACTTCCATTAATGTGTTTTTTGTGTTCTTAGACACGTTCAAGGAGACAGATCAAGCTCATATATCCTACTCATCAACCAGACGACGCAACCTAGATTTTTGACACATCAATATCAAATAAAGATGATAAAGTTGAAATGTTATGAACATAGAAAAAAATAATTTTAATAGTGGACTTTTAAATTGAAACATTAAAATAGTGTAGTGAACTCATTACTCGAAACATATAGAATACAATTTTTTTTTTATTTTTTTTGGATCCGACCCCTGTGCTACAAACCTTACAAACCTAAGAATAGAGATCAAGTGTGCAAGAGGGTGTTAGGGAGAGAGAGTTTTTGATGCGCATTGCAATTTAATTAAACATGAAGGCCGAGCATGCAATATATAAAATCATTTAAGCCATGTGCTTCAACATGTAATCCATGTAATGACAAGATCTTATAACATTACATAGTTATAAATTGTAATCGTTGAGTGGGTATGTCTAGTTGGTTAGTTAAAGCAAAAGAGAATTAAATAAAATTTCTCCAAACCCAAAAATCAGGTGGAAAATAGTCACCCAACTCCCAAAAACCAACGAATCCAAAGATAATCTATTAATTATAACTAAAACAGAAGCCACTATTGCCACGTGTCGGTTTTCTGTAAAATATAAAAAAATATAAAAAAATTATGTGATGCCATGTGTCACCCTCTTATAAATTGTAGTTTTTTTATTTTACTCATAAAAATTTTATCACATTTGATTTTGTAATTAGTTTAGGATAAGTTTGATATTATCACAATTGATTTCAAAGTTTTAGAGATAAAAAGTTAGTTTTTATCACATTTGATATTATCACAATTGTTGCAGATAGATTTTATCAAATTTGAAATGGAAAAAAGATTTTTACTTTAATTAAAAGTTCAATGTTGTTGCCACCTGTTATTTTTGAAATGATAAAAGTTTTTTTCTTTTTTCAAAATCGATTAGTTTAAGATAAAAATTCTAATTCTAATTAGATATGATAAAATTACTAAAACTAATTTGATAAGATAAAACAGATTTAGGATATAGTTTTACGAGAAAATTTATGATAGAGATTTAGGATTTTTGTATTTTTTTTTCTAATATCGCTTAATTAAACTAGGTTTTATCCGATATAATTTATCAAGTTTAATTTGACTAAAACTCTTTTATTTCCATCTTTTTTATTTTATAATTTTTAATTTATACAAATTATCCACGGGATAATTCTATATTATTTGTTATTCTACTAATCTATATTTATTAATTATTAATTACTAATATATTAATTATCTATCAACTATTATTAAAATATAAGTCGTTGTTGCCACATGACGACTTTTTGTTGTAGGCTTAAAGTTTTAAAAGAATTATATGCTTCCACGTGTCACCTTCTATACAAGTTTATAATTTTTTTTCCTATCAAAAATTAAAACCAGATAAATTTTAAAACCGGTGCCTCCTTTATATATGGCAATAGTTTTTTTTGTTTTTTTACCATTTTTTATTGTCATAATCTTTTTTTTTTCCTCCTAAGGGGGGCATGGGAAGGGATCGAACCTGAGACCTCACACTTTGTGAAGCCTCATGTCTACCACTGGGCCATAATCGGTTAATATCTTATATATTTTATAACATTTGATTTAAACATGTTTCACTTTATTAGAACTCCAATTTTACGGTAATTTTTTTGATGATATATTTTATCAATTCTCATAGATTTTAATCTTTCAATTACATGACTATATGATCAATTTTGAATATTTACTTTATTTTTAGTTTTTTTCCTTCAAATTATTCTAATTAAAAAAATTAAATATTTATTACAAGTTTAGAAAATCATCTTATTATAAACAAGTTTTGCAAATAAAACAAAAATTATTAAAATCATGCATATGGTACTAAATATATCTATATAATTCTTTTTTTTTCATGGTAAAAGTTTTTTATTTGCGGATAGACTTTATCACATTTGATTTTAACATGTTTCACTTATTAGTACTCCAAATTTTCATGGTAAAGTTTTTTATTTACGGATAGATTTTATCACATTTGATTTTAAAGTGTTTCATCAATTCTCATGGTAAAAGTTTTTTTATTTACCATTTTTTGTTTACAAAATCAGTTTCTACCCGATAGATTTTATCACATTTGATTTAGACAAGTTTAATTTGATTAGGACTCCTCAATTCTCATGGTAGAAGTTTTTTAATTTTTATTATTTTACCAAAACTTGGTCAATTTAAAATAGATTTTATCAAATTTGATTAAACGTTTTTCACCAACACCACAAACAACCACTACGAAATAGCTTGCAAATTAAATCTACAAAATTCGCATGGATTTTCGGTTTGATGATTCTGTGTGATCTCACTTTTTTTATTTATTTATTAATTATGTGGACATCTTGCTGTTGATGGTTCATTCAAATAGCTTATAAATTATATCTACAAAATTAAGTTTTATAAACAATACTAAGTCAACCGTGCATCGCACGGGTAATAACCTAGTTAATAATCTAAACTACAAGCGATCACGATAATGACTTAGTTAAGAATGTCTTTTGAACAATATTTGTAAGATGGATTCCCCGTAACCACTCATGATGTGTTGATGGGTTGAATTGTAAAAGTAAGTTCCATCTTATAAATTATGATCCGTAAGACGATCTTATAAGAAGAGACATATTCGGCTTCGCCGATCATACCATCAAATAAAAACCATAGCACTGTGGTTGATAAATGAAAAAGTTTCCATAAAGTGAAACTTTTTCTTAGATATTAGACAAAACATGCATAAAGAAAATAAAAGCAGCAAACTACATAATTAAGCCAAAAACAACCCCATATGATATGGAAAAGGACAATTAAGAAACGGATTCAAGTCCCCTTGATGAGCATGCGACCAACTCTGTAAGAAGCATAAGCATCAATGCAAGCATACTCAACCTGCTCCCTACTAAGAACTCTATCCTCCCAATTACTCATGCAAACATGCATGGGCTTCTCCATATAAAGCTTAACAACTTTCCTCGCGAGATCCTTCAAACCAGGCTTTCGATAAAACTCAATGGGCCAACGCTCCATAGCCATCGCTTGGATATCAGCACTACGCCCACAGCTCAGCCCATACTCATTCCTCAGCTTCATCACATCATCCCCAACTTCTACCCCAACAAAAGTAACATTTGCATCACTGAGAAAGCTCTTAATGGATTGAGGGATGTAGTCCAAGTAAAACATTTGAACAATGAGGCACTTGTTGTCAACACAGAGCTGCAAAGTCGCTGTTTTGTTGCTAAGTTGTCCGAAATTGGGAGGCTTCCATTCACAGTCCAGCCCAACAATAATTTGTTGCCCATTGTAAAGTGACCGAACCTCGCGGACCCATTCATCTATGGCAGATGCCCTTTCTGTCACAGTCGCTTCGATTGCGTTGCCAGAAAAATTAACTGTATACTTGGTAGCCATGGCTATGGATATCTTCTTACGTTCATCATATATCCTGCAGTGCAGTCTACATTTATAGGACAACTTTGTGATTTGAATTTTCCTGGAAAACTTAACAAAAGCATTAAATTTTTGATCTAGTAAATATCACAAAAGTTAGGTTATTGGGAAATGCCTAATTGGAACTCATAGTTAAGGGTGAATGAGGACGATTGACTCAAAAACAGAAGGTTATAGGCGTTGGAAGAAAACTCTCCTGCTGTAAATAGTTTTGAAAAAATCAGTGCTAGCTAATTGAACTCGGGTTATTCTATGACATGATTCCAATGTGTTTGTAGGTTAAAGCTACATCCACAAAGTTCATTCACCAATATCATCAATGTAGAATATTAAAAGGCAAAAACTAATTAGGAAAAACGGTCATACGACTATTTCATGTAAGACGGATCATTTTGACCCGACCCAATGTATGGTAGTGGGTACGTTGAATTGTGAGATAATAGGGTTCTGTTTTACGAATTACAACATAGACCTACTCATATTAAAATGATATACATTAGTATTATTCTCTCTATAAGTGTTGTTTTAGCTTAAAAAAATTGTTCACAAACAACTCTTGTTTTAGGTTTTTAACACATGTTTTTGCTTAATTTACCTTTGTCTTTTTCCAAGTCTCAACAATTAATCATTTCTTTATTTGTAATACTTTTCTCCAAATTTTAATTTTTGTTTCTTTATTATTAATACTAGTATATTTGTCAACCCACTTATATTGGAACGGAGGGAGTACATTAGTACATTGACTGTATTGTAGGAAGGGTCGTGGCGGTCACTCCTCTGGACTAGAGTTGTCAATGGGTCGTGCCAGGCCTGGGCCGCACCAAGCTCAACGTGCCAAACGTTAAAATCAGGCAAGGTCGACCCCAAATTTCTTCAGGCCACCAAAACTAAAGCCCAATTCCATCCAAAACATCGAATCGGTTGGGTTAGCCCATGGGTCTACCAAGTGAACGGTCCAATTTTTCCTATTTTCACATATTTTCCTGGCCCACGACAAAGCCCACGGGCCCAAGCATTGGAGTCGAGTCAGCTTGAAATTTCTAAAGCCTAGCCCAAAATAATATCAGGTGGGCTTGTCGGCCAATTGGGTCGGGCTTGTTTTTGATAGCTCTACTCTGGATGTGGCTTAGGGTCGGGTCTAATTGTAGGACAATTTAATGATTTTTGTGGACATAACATTTTTTTGGGTGAAATTCGGGCGAGTCCACTTTATGAAGTTTGAACCGATACAATACCTTCTTCTTGGGAATGTATGCCTCTGCATCACTGCAACTATGATGTCTATCTTGCTACAATCATTTTACAAAGCGATGAAATGCATTCAATGCATTAAAACATTGGATTCAACCTCTCTTCTTTCAGCCCAACGGTCATGAAGATCTCCCCTGGTATATATTCATGTCTTGAGATCTGATAATACACATCTCTTGTGCATTCAATACTCAAGCTTCATCTTTAATACTCAAGCATTCAAGAGATCCAAAGGACAAGAACTAACACTTCACCAAACTTCCTAAAGCTGCAGATCTGCCAGCCTTTACTTGCTTTCAGCTTTTTCTAGTTTGATATTAACTATTCTCTACTTTAGCACTTGAGAGAGCAATTATTCATTGATTGTTTCTCTCATCATTAAACACTTGGTTGAAAACTATTTTTGTACACGATCCATTAGTGATCTTACTATCTCACCTAGTGCATAAACAAGTGCATCGTTCAAAATCCAAAGCTAACCACTTTGGTAGTGGACGTAGTACTATTCATAGTACGAACCACTTCTACATCCTTGCATATTGTTTGAACTGTATCTGCTTATCTTATCTTTCATTATAACTGCTACTGTGATCATTGTTTAAAGTCTGCGGCTGGGTTTGTTTAAGAACAACAACCTTTCATCTATTTTATCTTCTCTATTCCGTTGCCCTAACTTTTCTTAAGAGTTAGCCTTTTAAAAGAAAAAAAAGAACACTTTGAAAAGTTTTTAAAGTAATTTTAAAAAATACAACTAGGCTATTCAACCCCCCTCTTCTAACCTAGATTGAGCCTATTTGGGACCAACATATATGAACATAAGAGGGCAAATTTTAAGGATGAAGCCCTTGTCCACCATCGGAGAAGCATATCACGTGATTCGGCAAAAAGAAACTTAGAGGTAAGGATATGTGCCTGAATCTAGTTTTCTTGCTGCCAATATTGCTCAAATAGGACAATCTCAAACCAATCCAGACAAAGTTGCCTCTTAAACCTTCCCAAACAAAACTACCACGCCTTCAGTTGACATAAACCTCTTTTATGATGATCCCCACAACAAGGACACCACTCCCCTTCCCAATGAAACTCCCACAGTGAATGAAGATGTCAACCATCCCACCAATTTATAAAACCCCAAAGTTTCTACCAGAATCAAGTATCCCTCTGTCAGACTAGAGGACTGTGATTTCTATCAACTCCATGTGCTACATAAAAGAGCCACAATCTTACAATCAGGCCATACAAAGCCCTCAGTGGATTGCAGCCATGAACAAAGAAATAACTGAACTTGAAGATAATAATACTTCGGACATTGTCAGCCTACCTTTGGGAAAGAAAACTGTTGGTTACAAGTGGATTCACAAAGTTAAATACAATACTGATGGAAGTGTAGAAAGACTCAAAGCAAGATTAGTTGCAAAGGGCTATAGTCAAACAGAAGGCATTGATTATTCAGAGACTTTTGCCCCTATAGCAAAAATGGTTACTGTGAGAACCATTTTGGCCATAACTTCTGCTCAAAACTGGGAGGTGCAACAGTTAGATGCTAATAATGCATTCTTACATGGTGACCTTAAGGAAGAAGTTTATATGAGTTTACCTCATGCACTACTAGAAACAGTGCCTTCAGCGACGGAATTTTTAGCGACGGAAATTTTCCGTCGCTAATTAGCGACGGAATTTTACCTTTAGCGACGGAATTTTGCATCAGCGACGGAATTTTCCGTCGCTGAAGGCCACCTTTAGCGACGGAATCAGCGACGGAATTAAGCATTAGCGACGGAATTTATCAGTGACAGAAAATTCCGTCGCTAAAGGTGACCTTTAGCGACGGAATTTTCCGTCGCTGAAAATAAACCTTTTGAAATATTCAGCGACGGAATTTTCCGTCGCTAAAGGTCACCTTCAGCGACGGAATTTTCCGTCGCTGAATATTCGAAATTAATTTCGGTTTATTTTTGACGGAAAATTCGTCGCTAAAGGCTTTTAAAAATTAATTAAAATTGAATTTCAGCGACAGAAAATTCCGTCGCTAAAGGTTTTTAAAAATAAATTAAAATTGAATTTCAGCGACGGAAAATTCCGTCGCTAAAGTATTTTAAAAAATAATAATTATTAATTTTTAAAAAATAATAAATTTTAATTTCAGCAACGGAAATTTCCGTCACTGATAATGGAAAATTAAATTGAATTCTAATTAATATAAAATATCAAAAATATATGAAATTAAATTGAAATTAAATTAAAATAATATTTAAAATGTTAATTTAATAATATAATATCAATAATTAAAATGATTAGCATAAATATAATTACAAAAAATAAAACATTCAAATTACAACTTAACTTAACTTAACGTAACATTAACTTAAATTGAAATTAAATTAAATTTGATCACGCAAAAAATGTGGTGATCTTGTCGTGTTGTGTCTGGGGTGCTGAAGGTGGCGTCGTGTTCGACGGTGGTTGTCGCGGTAGGATATCTGACATGTTTTTACCTGTAAAATAAAGCACCATGAGTGGGTGGGGGTGTCCCCCATAACCGTCAGGTGTGATAATCAGTATCTTTGTATATGTGTAATCTTAATAATCAATGAAATAGAGAGGGGAGAATAGTTACCTGCCTCTTTTCCAGGAAGAAGTCCCCTTGTATTTATAGAAAAATGTGGTCTTGGGCCCAATGGGCTTTAGTATGTGATTGGGCTTGGGCCCTTCTTTCAGGTACGGGCTTTGGCCCAATCTTCTAAATATAATTTCGGAGTACACTCTTGGGTTACCTGTTCGGGCCTGATATTTCGGTGCACTTCAGTAGCCCCCTACTCCTTAGCCCTCGAGGCTAACATCGAGGGTAAGGAGTATAATCTGCTCGTAGTTGCTTCTTGTGATGCTGAGGGTTTTGAGATTTTGCTTTGAATTTCCAGAAGAGTTTATGTAGCTGACTTTTGAGCCTTGGCGAATGAACTTTGTGTATAATTGATCATGGAATGGTGAATTAGACCTTGACCGGCAAGTATAGGCATGAAAATAAGATATGTAATCTTTCAGCATAAGGCCATAATAAAATTTATCATCAGCGTGGCGGGGACCTTCCAGAGAATTGAGCCACAAGAAACCATAATAAGATTTATCCTCGGCGTGGCGAGGATCTTCCAGAGAATCGAACCATAAGGCCATAATAAGATTTATCCTCGGCGTGGCGAGGATCTTCCAGAGAATCGAGCCGTAAGGCCATAATAAGATTTATCCTCGGCGTGGCGAGGATCTTCCAGAGAATCGAGCCGTAAGGCCATAATAAGATTTATCCTCGGCATGGCGAGGACCTTCCAGAGAATCGAGCCGTAAGGCCATAATAAGATTTATCCTCGGCGTGGCGAGGATCTTCCAGAGAATCGAGTCGTAAGGCCATAATAAGATTTATCCTCGGCATGGCGAGGACCTTTAAGAGAGAGGAAATAGGAGCATGTTTTTTTATGTTTATGCAATGATGAATGGAGGATGCATGTGTATGAAATATGTATGAAATGCTCATGTGGATGTTATGGCCTCTCAAGGAGGATATGCATAGGCACTAGGAGCCTGGCCTCTCCTCGGCGTCCCGAGGAGGGTGATAGGTATGAGGCGAGACAATGCGATCTCGTATTTGGCGAGATAATGCGATCTCGTTTTAGTGAGACAATGCGATCTCATATTGGCGAGACAATGCGATCTCGTTTTGGCGAGACAATGCGATCTCGTTTTGGCGAGACAATGCGATCTCGTTTTGGCGAGACAATTCGATCTCGAAATGGCAAGACAAAGCGGTGTTGAAATGGGCGCTAGTGGAGCGTAACGTGCCAAACACTCGTAGAAGCTCGTGCCGAGAGTAACTGTGATGCCAAGCTGGAGCACTATATGAAGCTCATGCCGAGTGTAGCCGCAAATGCTGATGAAAGCATGATGAACGTACTAAACACTCGTAGAAGCTCGATCGTGCCGAGAGTAACTCTGATGCTAAGCTGGAGCATAATATGAAGCTCATGCCGAGTGTAGCCGCAAATGCTGATGAAAGCATGATGAACGTACTAAACACTCGTAGAAGCTCGATCGTGCCGAGAGTAACTCTGATGCTAAGCTGGAGCACAATATGAAGCTCATGCCGAGTGTAGCCGCAAATGCTGATAAAAGCATGATGAACGTACTAAACACTCGTAGAAGCTCGATCGTCTTGAGAGTAACTCGATGCTAAGGCTGAGCACAATATGAAGCTCATGTGTAGTGCAGCCGCAAATCTTGATAAAAGCATGATGAGCGTACTAAACACTCGTAGAAGCTCGATCGTCTTGAGAGTAACTCGATGCTAAGGCCGAGCACAATATGAAGGTCACGCCGAGTGTAAGCTGGGCGAGGAGCCTAGCGGTAGGCGCGGTGTACAACTCGGCCATGAGTAGACTCGGCGGGAGGACAAGGTAAAGCTTCGGCCAGTACACTCGAGTGGGGAGCATAAGCGCAGGTAGGCGCGGTGTACGACTCAACCGCGAGTAGACTCGAGTGGGAGGACAAGGTAGAGCTCGGCCCCAGAGTAAACTTCGAGTGGGGAGCATAAGCAGTAGGCGCGGTGTGCGACTCAACCGCGAGTAGACTCGAGGCGGGAGGACAAGGTAAAGCTCACCGAGTACACTCGAGTGGGGAGCATAAGCAGTAGGCGCGATTAATGCGACTCAACCGCGAGTAGACTCGAGCGGGAGGACAAGGTAGAGCTCAAAGTGCACATGTACGAAATATGATCCGCAGCTTAGGCATAGGCGCGAGTGAAGTGTGCTCGGACGCAAGAAATAATAACGAGGCTCAAAGGCTTTAAAGAGACGAGCATAATCCGAGGCGCGAAGCTCTGGCGAAGCGCGTGCACGCACGTAAATAATAATAGTAGGAGCTCGGTAGCGAACATGATCGAGGTGCGAGCTGGCGGCGTGGCGTCGGCACGTAAATAATAATAGGGAGCTCGGCAGCGCGAGCATAATCTGAGGTGGGAGCTCTAGCGCGAGCGTGGCGTGCACGGGCACGTGAATAATAATAATAGGGAGCTCGGCCAGCGAGCATGATCCGAGGTGCGAGCTCGGCGCGGGCGCCGACGTACGTAATAATAATAGGGAGCCCCGGCTAGGCGAGCTGCGGCTGCAGGTGCGAAGCTCGCGTGAACGGCACGTAAATAATAATAGGGAGCTCGACAGCGCGAGCATAATCTGAGGCGTGAGCTCTGGGTCCCTTAGTATCAGCCCCTAGTTAATGATTGTTATTAACTCGGAGAGGTTCGATAGGCACGTAACCTGGTAACTAATCACATAATAGTTTGTCGAGGAACGACTCGCGTTTATTGGTCGTGGTTGCCGAGGCTATGTACTTTTGTATTTTGTACCTGAAAGTTTTTAGGAGCATCTTTGTATAGGCGTAAATCACGCGCTATTCATATTTTCAAAGATACAATGTTTGTCATAATCCGTCCGATATATTGATCATATAAGATAAAATTATTTGAATATGAACCTATTGTGCGAGAATAGTAAATTAATCATTATGACACGCGCGCTATTAGAAGATACAATGAATTTATAAGATGCAAGTATTTGAGTGTGAAGCTTTAGAGAATGCATGCGTCATATTAACATATGATAGGTAGACTAAACATGCTATTTCGAGCTAGTAACATTGAAACTAGCGATTTGCGAGCTCTAAGCGAGGAATTTTTTATAACTGTTTGGTATGGTGGGCAAGTAGTTAGCTCGGCATAAATATATTTAAATTTGCATGTTATGTTTCTCATAAGTAGGGGAGCTCGAATCACATTTAATTGTCACGCTAAGCCGACAAAAGTTAAATAATATAATATTTAAATTGATGAGGCTAACGAGCCCGTGTACATTTAATCAAAGTAATGTTGTCAAATTTATAGGAAAATATTTTTACTTGCTACGGGAGCGATAAAGCATGCTATTGTCGAATAGTTGCGTATAATAAATCGTACCCGACGAGGTAATATATATTTTATCTAATCGATTAAGTTATGTTATTGCTCCGCATATGATTTCAGCTCGGAAATTTATTAAAACAACTCAAATAAATTTCAGCTCGGCAATTAATTCAATTCGGCAAATAAATTTCAGCTCGGCAATTTTATTTCAATTTGGCAAATAAATTTCAGCTTGGCAATTAATTCAATTCGGCAAATAAATTTCAGCTCGGCAATTTATTTCAATTCGACAACTAATTTCAGCTCGGCAATTTATGTCAATTTGACAAATAAATTTCAGCTCGACAATTAATTCAATTCAGCAAATAAATTTCAGCTTGGCAATTAATTCAATTCGGCAAATAAATTTCAGCTTGACAATTAATTCAATTCGGCAAATAAATTTCACCACTAATTAATTTTTACTTAATTAATTAGTCATGTCAATCATCTAGTCAATACAAATGGTCAACACCCTTTTTTTATTTTTTATTTTAATTTTCTTTATTGAATGGCCAAAAAATACGTAAACTGTATTCTTACCTTTTGTTAGTATTCTATTATTTACTCCATAAATAATGGTTATAGTTTTATAGGCAATAAAAAGGTTATAGTCTATAGTCTGTAGTTTATAAGTCTATAAAGTAGGCATGCCAAATTGATGATGGGTCAGGCTATTGTCTGTTGCGTGTCACAGCAATTGGTTAGGTAAAAATCGGCAGTAGCACGGAAAGAAAAACATTAGATATTTTGATAAAGCAGCAAACAATTTATCACACGACAGACATGCTCCTATTTCCAAAGCTTGAATAATAACACCTGACAGGTCGAGGGTCGTTCGCTCAAGACCCGTAACACGCCAAGTCTGAGAGATCGGAAGGACGCCGGCGAGTGGACGGACGGCGAAGCTTTCAGCCGTCTTTGGTAGTGCGCGGAAGAGATCTGGGTCACCGGAGATCATCTGGGTCAGCTGGATTGCTTGGGCCGAAATCGGGTGAAGGAGGAAGACGAGATTTGGGACGGCGCTGTAGATCAGAATGCTGGAGTTTTGCCGGCGAAGAGATATGGCGATTTATGGTGATTTATGGTTGTCTGACCAGAGGAGCGGGGAGAAGAGGCGGCGACCATGGGGTACAGTGACGGCGCTAGGCGTGGATTTGGCGAAGGAGATGGATAGGCGACGACAATTGTAGATGGTGATGGGTGTGGATGACTCGTAAGAGAAGACGAGAGAGAGGCCGGCTGGAGCTTTTGATTCGTCGGAGATGAGGAGATCGGGCAGAAGAAGAAAACCGAGTAGGATTGGTATTCCGGCAGTGATCAGACCCTTTGAATTCTGATTAGATGTCAGTTTAGTTTCTCAATGAGTCAATGACAGTTCCGCCTTTCCAACATAAACTACTATGTATCAATTGATGAACATTATCCAGTGCCAGACAAATTTGCTCCTGTTTCCATTACTGTTGGAGATGGAGGAAATCGAGAAGGTCTTGCTTCGAGATTTAGGGACCACCAACCAGATTATTCACTGGAATCATAATGATGATGGAGAGAAAGTCACAACTGTTGCCTTCATGTTGCACAATCAGTACTGGAGGGCAAACGGTCATCGAAGAAGAAAACTGAGTAGGATTGGTATTCCGGCAGTGTTTTTCGGTGGTATTCCGGCACCCTTTGAACGGAGTGTTTTTCGTTTCCCGGCAACGGAATCAAACTGATCACGCAAAAAATGTGGTGATCTTGTCGTGTTGTGTCTGGGGTGCTGAAGGTGGCGTCGTGTTCGACGGTGGTTGTCGCGGTAGGATATCTGACATGTTTTTACCTGTAAAATAAAGCACCGTGAGTGGGTGGGGTGTCCCCCATAACCTTCAGGTGTGATAATCAGTATCTTTGTATATGTGTAATCTTAATAATCAATGAAATAGAGAGGGGAGAATAGTTACCTGCCTCTTTTCCAGGAAGAAGTCCCCTTGTATTTATAGAAAAATGTGGTCTTGGGCCCAAAGGGCTTTAGTATGTGATTGGGCTTGGGCCCTTCTTTCGGGTACGGGCTTTGGTCCAATCTTCTAAATATAATTTCGGAGTACACTCTTGGGTTACCTGTTCGGGCCTGATATTTCGGTGCACTTCAAAATTAATATTTAAAATGTTAATTTAATAATATAATATCAATAATTAAAATGATTATCATCAATATAATTACAAAAAAAAAAAAACATTCACATTAAAACTTAACTTAACTTAACTTAACTTAACGTAACTTAACGTAACGTAACGTTAATTTAAATTGAAATTAAATTAAATTAATATTTGAAATGTTAATTTAATAATATAATATCAATAATTAAAATGATTAGCTTCAATATAATTACAAAAATTAAAACATTCACAACTTAACTTAACTTAACGTAACTTAACGTTAACTTAAATTGAAATAAAATAAAAATAATATTTGAAATGTTAATTTAATAATATAATATCAATAATTAAAATGATTAGCATCAATATAATTCAAAAATTAAAACATTCACATTACAACTTAACTTAACGTAACTTAACGTTAACGTAACTTAACTTAACTTAACTTAACTTAACTTAATTTAACTTAACTTGACTTAACTTAACTCAACTTAACTTAACGTAATTTAACTTAACTTAACATAACTTAACTTAACTTAACTTAACTTAACTTAGCATAACTTAACTTAACTTAACTTAACATAGCTTACCTTAACTTAACTTAAACATAACGTAACTTAACTTAACGTAACGTAAATTAACTTAACGTAACTTAACTTAACTTAACTTAGCTTAACGTAACTTAACTTAACTGAACTGAACTTAACTTAACGTAACTTAACTTAACTTAACTTAATTTAACTTAGCTTAACGTAACTTAACAGCAACTTAGCGTAACAGCAACTTAACCTAACTTAACATAAATGTTGCCACTTCTAGCTTAACGTAACTTAACTTAGCTTAACTTAACTTAACTTAACGTAACATAAGTTAACTTAGCTTAACGTAACGTAAGTTAACTTAGCTTAAACGTAATGTAACTTAACTTAACTTAACTTAGCTTAGCTTAACGTAACGTAACTTAACTTAACATAACATAACTTAACTTAAGTTAACTTAACGTAACTTAACATAACTTAACGTAACGTAACGTAACTTAACATAACTTAACTTAACGTAACATAATAATATACCTAACCAGCTAACTTAACTTAACAGCAGCAACAGCAGCAAGCAGCGTAATGGCTTGGCAGCTTAAGCGTGTGTAACTGGCAGCAACAGCAAACAGCAACAGCAGCAGCAGCATGGCAACAGCAACGGCAAACTTAACTAGCGTGGCGTGGCTTAACGTGTGATGGCGTGGCAATAACGTGGCAACAGCTAGCCAACAACAGCAATAGCCAGTAACGAACCAGCAACAGCAACTTAGCGTGGCAACCAGCAGCAGCAAGCAACAGCAGCAGCAACTTGAGCAGCTTATAATGGCAACGGCAGCAAATGTAGCGTGGCAATAGCGTGGCGTGATTTAACATGGCAACATCTTGGCAGCAACAAGGCATAACCAACCCAGCAGCGGCGTGGCAGCAATTTAGCGTGGCGTGGCAACCCTAGCGTGGCGTGGCAACAACATAAGCAACAACTTAACTACGCTTAGCAGCAACGTAACTTAAGCGGCCAGACAGCAACAGCAACCGCATTAACCAGCAGCAACGTGGCAACCTTAGCCAGCAGCAAGCAGCAAAACGTAACAACAACAACAACAACAGCAAATGTAGCGTGGCAATGTAATAGCTTAACTTGGCAGCAACGTGGTAACAACATAACATAACATAACATAACTTAAGTTAATAGCGTAACTTAACATAACTTAGCGTGGCGTGGCGTAACAACATGGCAACAACGGTAACATAACCAGCAACTAACAGCAACTTTTGCCTTGGCAACCAGCAAGTTAAAGTTGAAAGCAGTAACGTGGCGTAGCAACCAGCGTGGCGTGGCAACAACCCAGCAGCAGCAGCGGCAAGCAGCAACCAGCAACAACATAGCAGCAGCAAGCGTGGCGTGGCAACCTAACATAGCTTAATAGCGTGGCGTAACTTAATAACGTGGCAACTAAACAAAGAACAGCAGCAACGTAGCAACTTAAGCAGCAACTTAACAACAGCAACAGCAGCAACGTGAAGCAGGCTTAGCTTGGCAACTTAGCAGCAAATGATGTAGCGTGGCAGCCAACGATAGCGTGCGCAACAATGTAATGTAGCGGCGTGAATGGCGTGGTTCTTCTTAACAAGCAGCAGCAAGCTTAACCAGCAACAACAACAGCAAGGCAACAACAAGCGTAGCGTGGCAACTTAGCGTGGCGATGGCGTGGCAGCAAAGTAATTTAGCAACCCAGCAGCGAAGCAAGCGTGGCAAACGGAACTTAGCAGCAAGCAGCCGTGGCAACCCAGCAACAGCAACAACAACAGCAACTGGCAAATTAGCGTGGCTTAACTTAGCGAGCGTAGTAACTTAATGTGGCTTAGCGTAGCGTGGCTTAACATGCGTGGCTTAATAACTTAAGCAACAGCAGCAAGCAACAGCAACAGCAACAGCAAGTATGCTTAAGCAACTTAACGTGCCTTAATAGCGATGGCGTGGCAACGTAGCGTGGCAATAGCGT
>CM028378.1:2101341-2127006 GCA_013146195.2 Codonopsis lanceolata
TTTTGTTAAAACTTAATACGGATGGCTCTTAGTTAATGGTTACTTCTTTACTGGTGGTGGTATCATAAGGGATCAAGGGAGATTTCTGTTAGTGCTTTTTTCTTCATTTTCAGCTTGGTACCAATATGAAGGCAGAGATTATGGCTTTACGTGATGGTTTGGTGCTTTGTCGTAGGTTGGGTTTATTTCATGTGATCGTTGAATCGGACTCTCAGGTTGCTATTGATGTTCTTGTAAACAATCATCTGGCCCCTTGGCAATATACTTATGCCCTACGGGAGTGTAAGAATCTGTGTGCATCCTTTCGATTACATCATGTTTACAGAGAGCAGAATACAGTAGCTGATCGGTTAGCAGCGGAGGCTCATGTGATTGGTAGTAGCAAGGTTTTTTCCTCTTTCTTGGATCTTCCTTCGGCAGTGAAAAAATCCTTTATGATGGATTCCTATGGTTTTCAATTTACGTAGAGGCTAAGTTTGTCTCTTGTATCTCCTTTTCGAGGTCAGCCCTTGTCCTCCCATCTATAAGGGCAAGGCTGGTTGTCCCCCTCAAGTTTGTAGCTCTTTTTTTATAATAAAATCACGAGAAGCCGCCTGCTTCCTTAAAAAAAAAATAAAATAAAAAAAAATAATGTGTTTTATCTACCATTGATAGGTAGTTAATGGTATGAATATTTCAAAATCTTGTTTACATACATAGTAAATTAATATACTATGTTGCATGATGTTGATGCCATGCCTATATATGTGCTTATGATTTGTATTCTTGAGACCAATATAAAGGATCCTTTTATGTGATTCACGAACACCCCACATCCTTTACGATTTAAAGCTTGAAGTCACTTCGAGGGCCCCCGACTTGATTATCAAGAGGTCTTCGGGTTTGAGAACTAGAATGGTATAAATTAGATTTGAAATTGACCAAACCAATTACCAAAAAGGTATGGAAGCAAAATGGTGTATTGCTATAAAGGTGCAAATATTATGCATCGTATTTATTGAGAATTTATGTATTGCCCGCTCGCTTGCCTTATGTGCTTGAGGTGTCTACACCGTTGGGTGATTGTATGCTTGCATCTCCGAGGTTTATGGGTTGTGATGTACTTGGTTGTGATCGGTTTCTGCATGGTTTGGTAGTATTGCCTATCCGGGATTTTGATGTGATATTGGGAATGGATTGGCTATGTGTTTGCCATGCTTTAGTAGATTGCCGCGCCGCAAGAGGGTTACTTTTTGCCATGCCCGGAATTCCTGAGTTTGTGTTTATCAAGCATCATGCTATGAGAGGTATACATGTTATTTCTGCTTTACGGGCTAGAAAACTTCTATCTCAGGGGTGTACTGGGTGTATTGCTTGTGTGCTTGATACTAGCATGTCTTCTGTTAGTATAGAGGATGTACCGGTAGTTAATTAATTTCCGGATGTCTTTTCGACTGATTATGCATTACCTCCTGACCGAGAGTTAGAGTTTTGCATTGAGTTATTGCCCGGTACTTCACCTATCTCTAGAGCACCTTATAGGATGGCTCGAAATGAAAGTTGAGAGAGTTGAAGGAGCAGCTGAACCGGCCGGATAGGAGTTTTTTTTTAAACCGAGTGTGTCTCCGTGGGTGCACCGGTTTTGTTTGTGAAGAGAAAGGATGGTAGTTATGTTATGCATTGACTATCGCCAATTGAACCAAAGTTACTATAAAGAATAAGTACCCATTACCTCACATTGATGATCTCTTTGATCGCCTTCGTGGGTCCGTTGTGTATTCCAAGTTAGATTTGAGGAGTGGTTACCACCAGCTGAGGGTTCGCGGAAGATGTCCCAAGACACCTTTCGTGCAATTGCACGCTTATGGCCATTACGAAGTTTGTTGTGACGCCGCTTGGTTTGACCAACGCGCCCGCCGCTTTCATGGACTTGATGAATAGGGTGTTTCATGAGTACCTTGATTGCTTTGTAGTGGTGTTCATTGATGATATCCTCGTGTACTCGAAGTCACGAGAGGAGCATGAGCATCATTTGAGAGAGGTTCTTACTGTGTTGCGTAAGAAACAGTTTTTTTTTTGCTAAATTTAGCAAATGTGCATTCTGGCTAGAACAAGTTGCTTTTCTTGGGCATGTTGTGTCTAGTGATGGTATCGCGGTGGATCCATCAAAAGTTGAGGCTGTTACCAAATGGAAGACTCCTAGTACGGTGACCGAAGTCCGTAGTTTCTGGGCTTGGCGGGTTATTACCGTAGGTTCATTGAGGGATTTTTCTAAGATTGCCACTCCTATGACCAATCTTACCGAAGAAGTCCGCTTTTGTTTGGAGTGACAAGTGTGAGGCTAGCTCAGTGAGTTGAAGAGAGGTTGACTACAGCTCCTGCTTTTAGCTTTGCCTAGTGGTGGTGAGAACTTCGTGGTTTATTGTGACGCTTCTTTGGAAGATGCTCGAGGATATCCGTGAATGGAGTCCTATTGTGAGTGAGCATAGTGTTCTCTTTGCTAGTGTTCGTGCTACACCAGTATTGTTTGGGTGGATCGAGGAAGCTCAAGCTACTGATCCAGAACTGATGAAGATTATTGATGGATTGGGTGAGAATAATACACCCGAGTTCGCGATAAACAAAGTGATGGGATTTTGACATTTCAAGGTAGGGTTTATGCTCCTTCTTCCGATGAAGTGAAACACATGGTTCTTGATGAGGCTCACAAGGTTAAGTATACGATACATCCGGTAGTACCAAGATGTACCGTGACTTGAAGAGGCGCTTTGGTGGAATGGTATGAAGAGAGAGATAGCTGAGTATGTTTCGAGATGTTTGACATGCCAGCAGGTTAAGGCTGAGCACCAGAGACCTGCCGGTTTGCTTCATCCAGTTGAGATTCCTGAGTGGAAGTGGGAGCATATCACCATGGATTTTGTTACGTGGTTGCCACGCATCGCAGAGGCTTTGATGCAGCTTTGGGTTATCGTTGATAGGTTGACTAAGTCTTCTCATTTTATCCCTATTGCGATTTCCTACGCTTGAGTCGGGCTGGCGCCGTTGTACATTCAGGAGATTGTGAGACTACATGGTGTACCTAAGTAGCATTGTGTCGATAGAGACCCCGCTTACTTCTAGGTTCTCGCATTCTTTCAGGAGGCTTGGGTACGAAGTCAATTTTAGTATCGCTTCATCCACGCCCGATGGCCACGAGAGATTGATACGCATTTTGAGGATATGCTACGTGCGTGTGCTATGGATTTTAAGGGTAGTTGGGATTCACATCTACCGCTATCGAAGTTCGCGTGATAAAAACAGCCTATTAGTCGAAAGATTGAGATGGCGCCATACGAGGCATTGTATGGGCGTAAGTGTCGATCACCAATTTGCTGGGATGAGGTTGGTGAGGCTAGATTATGGGGTTCGGAGAAGGTGCAACAATCAGCTGAGAGTGTGAAGCTGATTTGAGACAGATTGCTTACAAATGTAGTAGAGTAAAGCTACGCCGACAACCGAGACGAGATCTCGAAGTTTCGTGTTGGTGACTTTGTGTTCTTGAAGGTATCGCCTCGACGCGGTACTAAGCGGTTTGGGAAGAAAGGGAGTCTTTCTCCTAGGTTTATCTGGTTCGCTTGAGATCTTAGAGCGGATTGGTTCTTTGGCTTATAGACTTGTGTTACCACCGTTTATATCGTGTTCATGATGTGTTTCATGTTTCGATGCTTCGTAAGTACTTGAAGGACGAGTCACATGTCCTTACTTATGAGGAGATTACCTTTGAGCCCGATCTTTCTTACGTTGAGAAACCGGTGAGGATTCTTGATACCAAGGAGCAAGTCTTGAGGACCAAGCGGATTCCTTTAGTGAAGGTCTTGTGGAAGAATCATGATATTGAGGAAGCCACGTGGGAGACTGAGCTTGAGATGAGGGAGAAATACCCTTACCTGTCGAGATTTCTGGTATGAATTTAGGGACTAAATTCCTTTAAGTGGGGGAGGATGTGAGAACCCAAACCCCATTTCATGTTTGTCATCATTATAACATGTTTATAATATGTCTTTACATATTTGAGACTTCATTTCATTCATATCGTGTTGGCATTGAATTGGTTAAGATCATAATAGAGTAATGGTCTTCCATGCGTTGCATGCCTTGTTGTTGTTGTTTCGGTGTTCGTGATTAACGTGTTAGCACCTTAATAAGTCTCATGAGAGTCTTAATACCTTGCATACAAGATTTACAATGTTCATCTTAGTTGTTTCATGCTTGGTTGGGAGTTTAGAAGCTTCGTTGCTTCGGTTGTGTTTTGTGGTTTAACATCATTGCTTGTATTGCCTTCATTTCGTCCCGAGAGAAGTTCGGTTGAGTTCTAGGCCTTGAATACAAGCCATAACCATGTTTAAACAAGTCTTATACATGTTCATAGATTGGTTGCATTTGGAAATAAGATGATCAACTTATTACTTCACAGATTCAGTCCGGTTTTTGGGCGAACTTCGGGAAACTTCTGGTACCAATCTACTAAAGAGAATTTTCTAAAAATTTAGTATGTTCTACCTACATATGTTAGTATACTCCCTGTAAAATATGGTATTTTTCCAAGGTGTATAAGTACCTCATTTAGGTCTTGACTTACGGCTGTGCCAGAATTCTGTTTTCAGGAAATCAGCTTCTGTACTTGAACTTGTAGTAGCCATATTTTGATGAATATAAGTCAAAATTGAGTAATTTAAAAGGCTAAACTATAGTTTAAAGAGTCTAGTTTCATAAAAATCAATAATCAACTCATTTGGAGGTGTGAGCTATTTATGGTCGATTTTACAAGATTGACTGTCTGTTGTCCAGTTTTCTGCATTTGTGAGTTTTGAGTGGATTTGGCTAATGACTCTTGAACCCTTGCCCCTTGGCCGACCTTGATGACTTCAGGCCACCTTTGTTGACTTGTCTAACACCCTTTTAGACCCTTGGATCATGGCTTATCAAAGGCTAGCATGCCTTGGCCAATTAGAAGTCTCTTAAAGCCTTTCACTTGGATTAGGGACATAGTGGGAAGTATATAAACACAAATATTCAGCCTTCCAGCCATTTTTGTCTAACAAAACCAGAGAACCAGAAGCTTGAGCTCCAAATTCGTCCATGGAGGAGACCCTAGGTTGAAGGACCATTTCCTGAGATCCGTGGTCCGATTGTCGAACCGAGACCGCCAAATCGAAGCTCTTGATCATCTCTACAAGAATCCTTGCTCTAATCAACCTTTCCTCCATTAATCATAGGACTAAGGTGAGTGACAATTCCCTGAGATTTTCATGTTAAACAAAATAGCATGACCCCTTCATTATAGTTGTTTTAATGTTGATTGTGAACATCTTTTGTGAAGACACAACCTTCAATTCAACATATAAAATGTGAGTATGATTTTATGAAATCTCTATGAAGTTATGATTTTGACATTTATTAAAGCATGAATGTTGTTTGTATTAAGCTTGGGAATAACTCTTGTGAAAGAATTCGTTCAATTCAAGGTTTAACAAAATCGCCGAAACTAGGGTTTGAAACTCGAGATTGTGTTTTAGGCTAGTTCGAGAACATGAACGGCTTAGTTATCAAGTTCTAAATGAACGGAGAACTTAGGAGAAGGCAATGTGATACATATAGTATCAATACTCTTCTTGGTTTAATTGTAGTAAAACTCACCGGAGTTGAATTTAGGGAGTTATGAACAATAACGACTCCACAATCAATCCCTACGACGATTGTAGTTCGTTAGACTAATGAATTAGCTTACGATACTTTGAGATGGATTGAAGGGCATATTTGATATGTGTGCTTATAAGACTCAATCGAGTTCTTATGTGATTTATGTGATCGTGTGAAGTAAATGCATGATTGAGAGCATGTTGTAGAATAATGAATCTATTTGACATGTTGAATTCGCTCTTGTCGAATTCTTGTGTGATTCCTTAAGTGAGTAAACAACTACTTGTTCCTTATTTGAGATCTCATGACGAGTAAACATCTACTTGGCATTGCATTAGTCCAACCGGCATATTTGATTGAGTCGTTGGTGTGACAATGCATCCGCCACGAGTTATGGGACTCGTGATAGTGATGGATTGTTATACCGGGTTTTTTATCACACACGCCTCCACTGTTGGCCACAGTGGGGAAGTAGCCCCTTTGCTGTAACCAAGAGAGCACATTGGCAAGTCTAATTACCAAGTAGAGAGCTTGGTAACCGAGTAGAGCTCTCGCACCCGAGTAGAGAGCTCGGTACTTTGATACACTCATCACGGGTATCATTGGCACGAATGTTAACGCTGTGTATTGCAGGAGCTACGTAGCGGCATCGGTTTCATATCATATCCTCCTTGTATGTGGTTTACCTTCATAGCACTTATGTGAAACAATGTGCTACCATGGATATGTGTTTTAAGTGTTTGTTAAATGAACGCTTTGATTGACTTGATATTAAAAATGATATCTTGATATGTATGCTGCATGATGCCATGACATGCATAATTGTTAACTCACAAAGTCTTTATGACTTACCCCCTCCCTTTTACTGCTTTAGATCCGAGCCGTTCTCGTACCGCTGTTGAGGCGTAGCAGGTTCGTGCTTGTCCGTGATCTCACGCGACGAGATTGTGGTTATTAGATGTCCTTATTTTGTTCTCTTTGTAAGGATCGTTGGGATTAGCAAGTCATTTAGACCTTGCTTTGGGAATTTGGTTTTGTTGTATTTATGTCTATACTTGTATCCTATTTTGAGTGCCGGCGCATGTACGCCGAGCCTTGTATAGATGTAGTTTGTTCACCTGTTTTAAATCTTCCGCTGAGCATTACTTTAGCTCTTATTTGTTTATGTTGTTTCTCCCGCATGTTATAGCCGTCGAGGTATATTTGCATGAACTGTGTAGTGTTGGGTTCCGGCAGTAAAGTCGCCGATGATTTGGTATAATTGTCTTAACTGTTATATCGTTTAAAAAGTTTAAAAATTTCTCGCCTTTTGGTGCCGAGTCGCGCTTCAACTAAAATGTTGGCCACGTCCGTTTATAATCGAGTCTTTGCATGTATTGTTGTCCTATTTGGACGACTTGACTTGTGATTCCATCTCGGGGTCCGGGTCGGGTCGTCACATGTACGATTGATTTTAAAGGGAGTTGGGATACACATCTTCCTTTGGCGGAGTTTGCGTATAACAATAGTTACCAGTCGAGCATCGAGATGGCACCGTATGAGGCTCTTTATGGGAGGAAGTGTAGATCTCCTATTTGTTTGGGACGAGGTTGGAGAAGCTAAATTATGGGGTTCAGAAATTGTTCTGCTGAGAGTGTGAAGATAATTCGTGATAGATTGCTCACCGCTCAAAGTCGACAGAAAAGCTACGCGGATAATAGAAGGAGAGATTTGGAGTTTCAGGTTGGAGACTTTGTGTTTCTTAAGGTATCGCCTAGAAGGGGTACCAAGAGATTCGGGAAGAAAGGGAAATTATCAACGAGATTCGTTGGACCTTTTGAGATTCTGGAGCGAGTTGGGAGTTTGGCATACAGGGTGGCTTTACCGCCGTCTTTGTTAGAGATCCATAATGTATTTCATGTGTCTATGATTCGGAAATATCTTAAGGATGATTCCCATGTTCTTGAGTATGAGGAGATTACTTTTCAGCCGGACTTGTCTTATGTTGAGCAGCCGGTGAAGATACTTGACACGAAAGAGCAAGTTTTGAGGAGCAAGAGAATTCCTTTGGTGAAAGTTCTTTGGAAGAATCACGAGATCGAGGAAGCAACTTGGGAGACCGAGTTGGAGATGCGAGAGAAATATCCTCATTTGTTTGATGACTACGGTAAGAATTTAGGGGCTAAATTCCTTAAAGTAGGGGAGAATGTAAAACCCTAAAATGATGCTTGCTTGTGATATGCATGAATTCATACACTTATAATCATCATAAATATGTTCATTTAGCTCCCGTATGTGTTTAGAGTCAATAGCATGATCGTTGACGTCGTTTGAGAGGCACGTATGCATTTTTCTTTCACGAGATGCTTTGAATCTCGGGTTTATGTTTTATGTTGTAATCACATGGTTATTTGTTAGAAGGCATTCAAAACATCATTAACATGCCTTGGATGTTTGTTAGATGCTAATTGCATCGTCGGTTTGGTTGCTAGTTGGATTCTAGCGAAAACCCTTCTCGCTTGACGTTTCGTCGGGAGAGTTCACTTCGAGTTCGGGCCATGTTTTGATGAGGTTTGAGACTTGATTCCTTTGGTTAATGTTTGGAGGTTATTAAGGTTGATTTATAGACCATTTTTTGTTTGGAAGGACTCGAGATTGCACGCGGGAGAGTCCGGGACCGAGCAAGGAAAGCAGAAAACCTATAATGCTGAAAATCCACTTTTATGCGGTCGCATCACTTGAACCCTAAGCGACCGCAAGGTCCTAAATTCCAGAATTCGGGATTTTCAATCTGTTGTGCGATGTCCGAAAGTTTGACCCTTTAAACCCATTTTAAACCCATCCTAAACCCACTTAATTAGCCTAACACTAATCCTAAACATCTATTAGGAGATTTAGGGGTTAATTAGTGAGGTAATTAGTGATTTAATCCCTCATATAAAAAGCAATTCAGCCGCACTCTTCTTTCAGTCGGCCAAATCAGAATGCGACTCTTTCCCCTTTTACGTTTCTGTGAGCACTCAACAAAGAGCTTGAGAGAGAGAGCTTGAGAAGGAGATTATTGGGTCTTGAAGGGCTGAGCTTGGTGTCCATTGCTAGGAGTCCTCTTCTTCCCCCATTCCACCTTCAAGATTGAAGAAAGAGTTGAGAAGAAGACTCAATCTCTAGGGCACGAATTTTCAGATTTGTTAGGGCTGAGTTTGGTAAGTTTCTACCTTTCTTCTCCTTCTTTTTAGGCTCCATTGACCCTAGGGAATTAACCATGTGTGCTATTTGAGGTCAATGGAAGCCATGGTTAGGGTTTATAGAAGATGTATGAACCCTAGGATTTCAAATTCATGATAGAACTTGATTGGCCTATGTGAGACCATGATTATGTGAAATTCATGTTCTAACTAGCCTTTTGAACTTGATTATGTTGATTGTTCATGTAGATTGATGTTAGTTTGGTTGAGATGCTTGGAGGGTGACTTGCCCAAATTTTGTTTTAGCTTGCAATCTATTGATGTTAGCTTGCTTGATATGTTTTATATGCTCAATAGAGTCTATTCAACCATGTTGTAAATTTTAACCATGATTTGAAGGTTATGGTTGGTATGATGACTTGGATGAAATTATGCACAAGATGACTAATTTATTCTAAGTTGCATTGTTAATTAGTTTGTTGGGTTTATATGATTTTATTGAACATTGGGTTGTGGTTTTGGGCGATAGTTATTGAATATAGGGGATGATGAAGCCTAAGCTTCTATTCCTTGAATTTTCGGAAAACTTAGATTGAACTCAACGGAGTTAACCTTTGGGTTAGTATGAATCCTAGGAACTATAATTTTAAGTCCTACGGAATTTTGGGTAGAATTCATGGAGGTCGAGCCTCCAAGAAGTTTTGAAGTGTGTGAAGCACACTTGATTATGAGAGCTTATATGATTCTCGGTTGTGATGTTTATGCTAGTTGTGGATGAATTGCATGACTAGTTTGATAGTAGAGTGTTTACCTACTTGTTTTGAGCATATGAGTATATATTACTTGTGCTTGGGTTTTGAGTCCAAATTGGCGTCGATGCCTGTTGAGTCTTTGGTGGGACGATACATCGTCTTCACGAATTATGGGATTCGTGATCGCGATGTATCGCCGTGCCGGGTTTGCACACACCCCTCCATCGATGGCCACGGTGGGGAAGTAGTTTATCTTAGTTGTAGTAATACACATGACTTTGATAACTATGGAACTCGAGCGGAGATCGTCTCGGGACGTCGATATCTACGAGAGGGATATCGAGGGCACATAAGGGTTTTGCACGTGTTTTTGTTTGCAGCGACACGCGGAGGAATTTTGGTGGTAATGGTATCATATCCCTTATATATATGAATTGTTTCACAAGTGCTTAAGTAAATAACGTGCTTGGTGAATTTGGATATGATATGATGTTTGTGTTGGTTTCTTACATGTTATACTTAATAGATAACATATTGATTTAAGTTGTTAAGCATATATGCTACCACATGAATATTATGGGAATGTTGTTTTATGCCAAAGGTATAATTATTGTTGTTTAGGACTAAAATGCCTTGACATGGTTTTATGATGAGATGTTATACTTTAACGATAACATATTTATTTAATGTCGAGCATGGATGCCATGACATGATTTTATATACGGTTATTTCATGACGATAGCATGATAAATTTTATGATTGAGCATTATGCCATGGTAGGAAGTTATGGTTAGTAACTTACTAAGTCTTTGTGACTTACTTTTATTTGTTGGTTGTGTTTCCCTAGATCCGAGTCGCACGAGCGGATCCAAGTAAATCCAGAAGGTTACGTTGGCAAGGGATTCTTTTGGCAAGGTTGCTACATAGTTGTTCATTTTGTTTTTGGTGAGGTCGTTGGGATGATGAAGTTATGTAAACTTCATGATTGGGTAGCAAACCTTAATGTGATTTAATGATGTAATCATGTTGTTAGTTTATTCTTTTGGCAGCCGACAAGTAGAAGTCGTGCTTGATGTATATTGGTAGTTAAACTTCCATATGTTTCTGGTTGTTAGTACTTATATTTGTTAGTACTTATGTTGTTGGTAGCCGACTAGTTTTAGTCGCGCTTGGTTTATTGGTGAAAAATGTTTAGCATGCTATATTGCTAGTTAATAATATGTTTGTTCTCGGCATGTTTTTAGCCGTTGAGTTGTTAGACTAGAGTCTTAGACTTAGTTTAATGTTGGAGTTCGGTAGTAGTTTCGCCGATGACTTGGTTTATTTTATGCTTATTATTGAATTGCATAACAGGGGAGTTTGTCCTACGTGCCCAATGTTGCACGCGAGTCGAATTTTTGGACCGAGAGATTAATCATCTCTTTGGTTGTTTTAGTTTGAGCTTGTTAGCTCGGGCGCCACTGTTTTATTTCATTTGCTTCCGCATGTGTTTTAAGTTGTCGGTGTATCGCCGTTATGGCCCTACCCATTATTTGCTACTTGTGTGTTGTTATTTGTATTCTTGGCGGCACGACCTTGGGATTTCGTCTTAGGATCCGGGTCGGGTCGTCACAGTTCATGCTTCTTCTACACCCTAACAATGGCTTCCATTGACCTCAAATAGCACCAATGGTTGTTTCCCTAGGGTCAATGGAGCCCAAAATCAAAGGAAGAGAGGTAGAAACTTACCAAAATTCGGCCTCCCAAACTGCCCAAACCCGAACCTAGAGAAGAAGTCGTTCTCTTCACTTCTCTCTCTTCAAACTCACGGGTTGAATGGGGAAGAAGACTCCTAGTGATGGCCTCCAAGCTCAGCCTTTCAATCTCGCTAGAATCGTCCCCTTACAGCTCTCTCACAAGTTTCTGGATCGCTCGCAAGACCTTAAGAGAGAAGACGCAAACTGCCTTGGCCGAACAATGAAGGAATGCGACTGATTTGGTTTATATATGGGGGATTAATTCCCCTAATCAAGTCACTAATTAACCCCTAAATCTCTTAATAGATGATTAGGATTAAGATTAGGCTAAGTAAGTGGGTTTAGGATAGGTTTAGAATGGGTTTAATGGGCAAAAATTCAGACAGCGCACAAAACAGGAACAAATCCCGTAATTCTGAATCAGGGACCCTTGCGGTCGCATCCTCCATGCTTAATGCGAGCGCATCATGCTGCTTCCAGCATTCCAACTTTTCTTGTTTCCTTGCTCGGTCCCGGACTCCCCCGCATGCATTCTCGAGTCCTTCCAAGCCAAAAAGGGTCTATAAATCAACCTTAATAACCTCCAAACAATAACCAAAGTAATCATGTCCCAAACCTCAACAAAACAAGGCCAATAACTCAGGCAGAACTCTCCCGAACAACAACCGAAAAAGTCTAACTGAGAAGGGTTAACGCTAGAATCAAACTAGCAACCAAACCGACAATGCAACAAGCATCTAACCAATATCCAAGGCATGTTAATAATGTTATAAATGCCTTCTAACAATAATCCATGTGATTACAACATAAATCACAAACCCGAGATTCAAAGCATCTCGTGAAAGAAAAATGCATACAAGCATGTCAAACGACGTCAATGATCATGCTATTGACTCTAAACATAAATGGGAGCTAAATGAACATATTCATGATGATTATAAGTGTATGAGTTCATGCATATCACAAGCAAGCAACATTTCAGGGTTTTACAAGAAAGATCAGGTTCGAATGAAATCTCATCGTAAACAAGGACATGCGATTCATCTTTCAAGTATTTGCGTAGCATCGAGACATGGAATACATCGTGAACATCCGATAACGAAGGTGGCAATGCTAATCGATACGCCAAAGATCCAATCCTTTCTAAGATTTCAAATGGCCCAATAAATCTAGGTGAAAGTTTGCCTTTCTTCCCAAATCGCTTAGTACCGCGCCGGGGCGATACTTTCAAGAATACATGATCACCAACCTGAAACTCTAAGTCACGTCTCCGGTTGTCTCAAGTGTAGCTTTTCTCTACTTTGGTAAAGCAATGCTGTCTCTAATTAGTTTCACGCTCTCAGCTGACTGTTGCACCATCTCTGAACCCCATAGCTTAGCTTCACCAACTTCATCCCAGCAAATCGGTGAATGTTATTATAAGCAAATTCGGCTAATGGCAAATGAGAATCCCAACTACCTTTGAAATCCATGGCACAAGAACGTAGCAAATCCTCTTGTACTTGGATCAATCTCTCAGACTGACCATCCGACTGTGGGTGAAAAGCCGTACTGAAATTCAACTTTGTCCCCAAAGCCTCTTGTAAAGCACGCCAAAATCGAGAAGTAAACCTGGGATCTCTATCCGATACAATGCTCACCGGAACACCATGTAATCTCACGATATCCTGAACATACAATGCTGCCAACTGACTCAAACTATAAGTCATCGCAATAGGAATAAAATGTGATGATTTAGTCAATCTATCCACAACAACCCATACTGCATCAAAACCTCGACGAGTACGTGGCAATCCCGTCACGAAATCCATGGTGATATGCTCCCATTTCCACTCCGGTATCTCGAGTGGTTGCAATAAACCGGCAGGTCTCTGGTGTTCAGCTTTCACCTATTGACATGTCAAGCATCTAGATACATACTCTGCGATCTCTCTCTTCATTCCATTCCACCAAAACTGCCTCTTCAAGTCCCTATACATTTTAGTACTCCCTGGATGTATAGTGTACTTGGCCTTGTGAGCCTCGTCAAGAACCATACGCTTAACTCCATCGGTGGTAGGAACGCAAACTCTACCTCGAAAAGTCAAAATCCCATCGGTGTTCATAGCAAACTCCGGTGTCTTACTATCACCCAAACCATCAATAATTTTCCTCAACTCTGGATCAGTAGCCTGAGCTTCCTTGATCAACCCAAACAAAGCAGGTGTAGCACGTACACTAGCAAAGATAACACTATGCTTTCTCACCACTGGACTCCATTCGCGGCCATCCTCGAGCATCTTTCACTCTCTCATCATCAAGCACGACATGTACACTTTCCTACTCAAGGCATCGGCAACAACATTAGCCTTCCCCGGATGATACAAGATAGTACTGTCGTGATCCTTAAGCTTCTCCATCCATCGTCTCTGTTGCATGTTCAACTCCTTCTGCGAAAAGAGATACTTTAAACTCTTGTGATCAGTATATATCTCAAACTTAGCTCCATAAAGATAATGCTTCCACTTATGAAGTGCAAATATGATGGCGGCCAACTCGAGATCATGCGTCGGATAATTCTGCTCATGAGGTGATAACTTCCTCGAAGCATAGGCAATGACTCTCCCATTCTGCATAAGCACGCAACCCAAACCTTCTAGTGAAGCGTCGCTATAAATAACAAAGTTCTCCGAACCATTAGGCAATGCTAAGATAGGAGCTGTAGTCAACCTTCTCTTCAATTCCCGAAAACTAGACTCGCACTTATCACTCCATATAAAAGAAGAATTCTTCTGTGTCAATTTAGTCATCGGAGTAGCGATCTTCGAAAACCCCTCAATAAACCTACGGTAATAACCTGCCAAGCCCAAGAAACTATGGACTTCGGTCACCGGCGCTAGGCTTCCACTTAGTAATCGCCTCAACCTTAGATGGATCCACCGCTCGCTATACCATCACTAGACACCATGTGTCCTAGAAAAGCAACTTGTTCCAACCGTAAAGCACGCTATCGAATTCTCAAAGCTTCTTCTCACGCAAGATCGAAAGAACCTCTCTCAAGTGAATCTCATGCTCCTCTCGTGACTTCGAGTACACGAGGATATCATCAATAAACACAACCACAAAGCAATCAAGATATTCACGAAACACCCTATTCATTAAATCCATAAAAACTGCAGGTGCATTCGTCAAACCAAAAGGCATAACCACAAACTCATAATGGCCATAACGTGTACGAAAGGCTGTCTTAGGAACATCCTCCTCTCGAACTCTCAAATGATAATAGCCACTCCTTAAGTCAAACTTGGAATAAGCAATTGAGCCTCGAAGTTGATCAAAGAGATCATCAATGTGTGGCAAGGGATACTGATTCTTGATAGTAACCTGGTTCAACTGTCGATAGTCTATGCAAAGTCGTAAACTACCATCCTTCTTTCTCACGAATAACACCGGTGCACCCCACGGTGACATACTCGGTTTAATGAACTCTCTATCTAGAAGTTCTTGCAACTGCTCTTTCAATTCTCTCAACTCCGCTGGAGCCATTCTGTAAGGCGCTCTAGATATAGGCAAAGTTCCTGGCAAAAGCTCAATGCAAAACTCTAACTCACGGCCAGGAGGCAATGCATATTCGGTAGAAAAGACATCTGGAAATTCACTAACTACCGGAACATCTTCTAGTTTAGCAGTCGAGACACTAGTATCAAGCACGCAAGCTAAATACCCCGTACAACCCCGAGATAAGAGTTGTCTAGCACGTAAGGCAGAAATAACATGAATACCTTTCATAGCATGATCACCCATAAACACGAACTCTGGAATACCAGGCATGGCAAAAGTGATTCTCTTACGACGGCAATCTACTAAAGCATGATTCGCACAAAGCCAGTCCATACCAAGAATTACATCAAAGTCTCAAATAGGCAATACTACCAAACCAGCATGCAAGACTCGATCATTAACAAGCACGTCACAATCTCTATAAACCTCAGATGCCAACAAGCATTCACCCAATGGTGTAGACACCTCAAGCACGTAAGGCAACTGAGCAGGCAATACACATAAATGCTCTATGAAATGCGATGCGACATAAGAATGAGTAGAACCGGGATCAATAAGAACTCGAGCTCTATGACCGAAGACAGAGAGAATACCTCCGATCACATGTGTAGACTCGGGAACACCTTGCTGATCAAGTGCAAAAACACGAGCCTGCGCCTTAGGACGCCCATCATTATCTCTTTTGGATCCGGATTGCTGAACAGAACCTACGGACTGCGTCACTCTATTCTTAGGACAGTCTCTGAGCTTATGACTGGAGTCCCCACAACCAAGACAAGTGCCAAGCCTATACCTGCACTGCTCGCTCGAATGCCCAATCTTATTGCAATGAGAACAAGTCAAAGGTCCACTACTCTGAGTCGGCTGCTCCTGAGGAGTAAAAGCACTACTACCACGACTCTCTGACTGTCGTCTAAACTGTCCACCAGACTGTCGTCTATTCTGATAATGAAAACGACGATTGCCCTGCTGGCCGGATCGATTTCCAGAAGACTGACCTCTCCCCGAATGCTGTGAGGTCACCTGCGAAGACTGCTGCTGAGAAGACTTCTGTCTGTGCTCCTCAATGTCTCGCTCTATCTCATATGCACGATCTACTGCGCTCCTGTAATCCTCCAACTGAAGAGATAACAACTGTCTCCTAAACTCAGTCTTCAACCCCTTCACAAACTTATGAGTCCTGTGTCTCTCATCTGGCACCAGATGTGCACAATAACGGGATAATTCAGTGAACTTAGCAGAGTACTGAGCTACAGACATGGTTCCCTGCTCCAAGTCCTGAAACTCTTTCTCTCGTCGTCGTCTAACCACAACAGGCACGTAAGAAGCCCTAAACTCCATCTCAAAGTTAGGCCATACTTGAAGCCACTCAATTCAACTCCCACCTATCACGTAGAACCTCCCACCAATGATTGGCGGCTCCTCTCAACTTATACACAGCTAACATGACCTTCTCCTCATCCGTGCAGTCCAGAACTGCAAAGATCTTCTTCACGTCCTCTAACCATAACTCGGCCATACTAGCATCCGATTCTCCTTCAAATGATGGAGGCTTCATTTTCAAGAACCTCTCCAAGATAGTATTATTTCGCACCCTTGCTTCAGGTATAACTTCATTCCTTGGTGGCGATACTCCAGCATTCGGTTCTGGTGGTGGTGGTGGAGGAACATTCTGACCTTGAACTATCTGAGCCATCTCGATCATAAACTCTGTCATGCGGCGATACAAATCTGCCATCTGAGCATTCATGCCTACTGGATTCGGTGGTGGAGGTGGCAACTCCGCCTCAGGTTCATCAGGAACTCTCACAGGTGCCGCCTCTACCTCGGCCTACACGATCTGCTCTAGGATTCACCATCAAGCACCTATAAGAATCACTCGGCGTTAGAATATCACACAAGAAATAACCCACCTAGGCCATGGAACCTATCCTGACCAATAGCTAACGAGAGCTAACCAATAACAAAAGCTAACGAGATCTCTGATACCAACTGTGGCGCCCCCAACCCCGGACCCGAGATGGAACCGCGGACCGGAGCGCCAAACAAGACAAGACAAGAAAGGAATGAACATGCAAGGACTCAAGATATTTTATTTTTAAAACTGACGTGACGCAACATTTCAGTCGCAAGAGAACTCGACACAAAAGGTCGGTATTTTCAAAATCATTTCACCTGATAAACAGTTAAGCAATAAATCCAAGTCTTCGGCGACACTACAGCCGGAACCCAAGCTAAGCAGTAAATATGACGAGGAAATAAATAAGAGCTAATGGGATGCTCAGCGGAAGTCTAAACGTAGTGAACAATAACACACGATATACAAGGCACGGCTAACATAATTATCGGCATCAAGAGAAGATAATTACTACAAGAGTTAATACTACAACTAGCTAACAGAATACACGAGTACAATTCTATACAATCCCAATCATAGTCTAGATGACTAGCTTATACCCATCGTCCTTGCAAAATACAAAAGAAGAGAAGAGGACTTCTAAAACCACCTCTTCAACCGCAAAAGTCGGATCAAAGAGAACTAAGGCGAACGTGCACTGCGAGCCTCAACAAGAAGGTCCTATCCTACTAGGATCTAAAAAAAAGTACAGGGGAACGGGTAAGTCATAATGACTCGTAAGCTATCAATCATGCATGACATGGCATTATGCAACACGTTAGGCAAGACAATATTTCAATCATGTAGATCAATTATTGAAGATGCACATTATTTCACATAGTTCACATAATATGAGGATATAGAGCTGGGCCGCTTCGTAGACCTGCAAAACAGACACTTTCGATAGCGTCCGATCATCGATGGTTGTGATAATACATCGATCTCCGAGAGATGCTCGGGAAACAATAGTCATTCTGAATGGTCGCGTATTGGTTGGCCAAGGAGAGCTCTTCCCACGGTGGCCCGAGTGGAGGTGTGTGCGATAACAAGTATGCCTGGACTTATGCAATGCCAAGTCGTATTTACTCAACAATCGATCAATATGGAACGAGTCCGACAAGAGCGTCCTCGTTCAAGATTAGTATATAATCTCATCAATAAACAATTGAGCTCGACAAGAGCGAACTCCATATATCAATTATCAAGTATGCATTTATTATGTCATAAAGATACAAGCATGACATTCAATCCATTTCAATAGTCTAGAATTAGTTTTCTAGTGTAACGCATGTAATAACGTCGTAGGGATTAATCATTGAGCCGGTATTGCTCGATAGCTCACTAATGTCGTGTAACGCCCCGTATTCTTGCATGTGCATTGTATGCTTGTCTTCTTACTTTCTTGGTTGAATTGTGAGCATGTTTACTTGTTATATAAATGTCTTAGAATCATTCATAGATCATTTTAGAAGTTCATAACGTGTTTAGAATCATATAAACTTGTTTGTAGAATCGCCGGTTTGATCGCGTTGAATTTGGTCTTAGCGATTCCTCTCGTTGCTCGTATTTGCTTCTATTTCGACGTACGAAGTGTTCGTTGAGTTCTTGACTTCATATTCAAGTCTTATTCAAGTTGAAACAAACCTATTTCATGCCCAAGACACCCTAGTTTGATTGGCGTTTGATTTGAGTTTAATCCGTTGTTCATTAAATCGCGTGGTTCACGCCTTGCCTTAGCTTGTTCAGGGGTTGTTCGGTGCGTTTCCGATGTGTTTTGAGTAGGGTTAGACCTTAGAATGGTTGCCCAAAGGTTTGGGACCATTTAGACCAAGTTTAGATCAAGTTTTAGAGGTTAGCCGAGGCGGCATGGGAGGCTGGTGAGGCGCCCGCCTCAAGCTAGAGTATTTCTTGAATGGTGCGAACTTTGGGAAGGCCTCGGTACATGAGGCGGCATGGGCCTTAGTGAGGCGCCCGCCTCACTTGTTTCTCTGTTACGGGCAGATTTCTTCCTGTTTCGGAATTTGACGAATTGGACATTTCAAACCCCTACTTAAACCTATCCTAAACCTCCCTAACCCTTCCTACTTAAGTCCTAACATCCCTAACTATATTTTTAAGTTAGATTAAGAGCTCATTAGTTGATCATTAAGCCCCAAATCAGATTTGAAAAGGGACCACAAGTGTTTGACACTTGTCCCACTCACCATTTTGACCAATTTAAAGCCACAAATCAGCCATTCTCTTCCTCATTTGCTGAGCTCTCTTGCAAGAACGAATTTTCATCTTCTCTCTAGTCTTCCATGGTTCCTTAAGGTCTTCATCATCATCTACCTTCAACCATTCATCATTTGCCCAAGAGCCATTCATTAAAGTTGAAGAGCTCATCAAGGGGAGCATTTCCATCCGAATAGATTCTTCTAGTTCTTTCTTTGGTGTGTATCAAGTAAGTTACTCTCTTCTTCATCTTCTTCTTTAGTTCTCATTGACCCTAAGGAAACAAAGCCTATGGTGGTTGAGGTCAATGAGGACACATGTTATGCTTCCTATGCTATATTCATGTATGTTGGGATTTTGAGCTTGTTAGGAGCATGTATAGGAAGATTTCTTGCCTATGAAAGTATATAAAACTCTTGTATCTTGATTATGTAGGACTTTGAACATGTTAGAAACATGTATGGTAATTGTTGATGAAAATGTTGTTAAGTGCTAATGGCCTAAATTGAGCTTACATGAGATGTGGTATGTTGAATGTGTTATATCTTCAATTTTGGACTCTATGATGAACATGTATCATATTATTATGCCTTGGTAAATTTATGACCTTGTTGAACCTAGAAATGACCTAGGTTGGGTTATGAAGCATATAGCTTCAATTACCCTAAATTTGGGAATTTAGAGCAAAGACTCAACGGAGTCGATTCTAGGGAAGATTTGAACTTGATAAACCCTAATTTCAATCCCTACGAAGTTTGGACAACGTTTGGTCAAGTTTACTCAATGTTTAGTTGAGATTATTTATGTGCATTTGAACCCGTTATGATTATTTGGTTATGAGCAATTGATTGCCTTGACTTGGTTTATTGTAGAGAATTATACCCTACTTGGTCGGTCGAGTTCGCTCTTGTCGAATTCGATCATTATTTGGTCTTTACGAGTAAACATCTACTTGAGCATTGCATTAAGTCCAGCTGGCACAATTTGGTTTGATTTTTATGTCAGGGTAGGACGATGTATAGCCTTCACGAATTGAGAGATTCGTGCTCGCTATGGATCGCCGTACCTGGGACCTCACACACCCCTCCATTGTAGGCCGCAATGGGGAAGTAGCCCCTTTGCCGTATCAATAAGTGCGTCACTGGCTGCTATTAGCCGGCGGAGTTCGGTATATCGATGCAACGTCACGAGCATCGTAGTCACGATATTGGGTTAACAAACTATTTTGCAGGAGCTACGAAGCGGCCGTGCCTATATCATATCCTACTTGTATGATTTATTTCCTTGCACTTACGTGAATAATGTGCTAAGTGCTATATGATGAACGTGAACCCTAATTGTGATAAATGCCATGTTATAACATGATCATGCATTGTAGTAACTTACTAAGTCTTTCGACTTACCCTATTTGTTTGTTTTGTTTCCTTAGATCCGAGTCGAGCCGGTCAGGATAGATTCGCTTGATCCACGTTTGGTTGTTTGTAATTTAAAGGTTGATATTTTGGACTTGTTATTAGCCTTTTATTTTGGAAAGGACGATGGGAAGCAAGTCATGTAGACTTAGCTTGGGTTTATGTTGTTTTTGGATATTGATGTAACTTAACTACTTAATACTTATAATCTTTTGGTATGCCGACTTGTAAGTCGAGCCTGTTTATTATGTATGGTTCACTACAGTTTTCTTCCGCTAAAGCTCGTTATTTATTGTTGATATTATTGTCTCCGGCATGTTGTGGCCGTTGAGGTTATATTAAGCATGTGTTAATAATTGTAGGAGTAGTTGTTGGGTTCCGGCTGTAACGTCGCCGATGACTTGCTTAAATTAGGTTGTTTTTCCGGCCAAGTGTAGCCGAGTTGTTGTTTGTATGCGATGTTGCGCCACATGATTTTTGTGATCCTACTATGCATGCTTGTGTTTATTGATGATTTGGACGGCGCGACTCGGGATCTCGCATTGGGGTCCGGGTCGGGTCGTCACAGTTGGTATCAGAGCTATAGGTTAGCTGTCGGCCAGGATAGGTTCCATGGCCTAGTTGGGTTGGTTAATTGTGTGTGGATTCTAACGTCGAGTGAATTCTTGTAGGAGTCCGATGGTTAATCCAGGGAGAGGTAGACCCAGGAGAGTTCGGTTGAACTGAGGTAGAGTACCACCGCCGGAGGATCCGTAGTTCGGGATATGGTGAGCTACATCGCAGACTATTAGCTTTTTCGGGCCGGGCGCGAGGCGGGAGCCACCACCACCACCTCCACCACCGAGACCAGGGCCGACACTACCCTTGTAGAGGTTTCTTAAGCTAAAGCCTAGCTCATTTCTTGGGGAACCAAAGCAGAGAGGCCGAATTGTGGATGGAGGAAATGATTAAGATATTATCCATGATGGGGTGTACTGACGAAGAGAGGGTTACGTTAGCAACCTTTATGTTTAAGGGAGCCGCCGAGCATTGGTGGACTGTTTTGAAAGAGAGTTGGGAGATGCAGCAAGTTCCCATTACATGGGCCAATTTCCAAAGAGAGTTTAAGAATGAGTATGTGCCGGATGTGGTTCGCAATCAAAGAGAGAAGGAGTTTTATGATCTTGAGCAAGGTAGTATGACTGTGGCAGAGTATTCTGCAAAGTTCACAGAATTGAGCCGATATTGCGTATCGATTCCCACGGAGGCACGGAGAACACACAAGTTTGTGAAGGGGTTAAGAACCGAAGTTTAGAAAGCAGATTTTAGCGCTTAAGCTCACCGACTGTGAGTGCGGTTGATCGGGCATATGAGGTAGAACAAGACATTGATGAGCAATGGGTTAAGAATAATGCTAGTAATGCACGGCACTACCTGCAACGAATCGTGGAAACAATTCGGTAAGAAGGGGTTATCAGGGGAACCGTGATAGGAAAGGAGGAGGCCAAAGTAGGCCACAATCTGGGAAACAAGGTAATAATACTACTTCATCTAAGGGGCAACAAGGGCAGTAGGGAGTATGACTTGCGATTATTGTCGGAAGCTAGGTCATCGCTTGATTGGTGTTAGGCGAAACTTGGAAAGTGTACAATTTGTGGAGATGGTACTCATTTTAGGAAGGAGTGCCCGAAAGGGGGCAACTCAGCAGGAAATGTGGCTCAGCCGAGCCAAGAGAAGTGTAGATGGGAAACCCAAGGTTCAAGGTCGGGTGTTTGCGCTTGATCGCTTGAGGTTCGAGGTCCACGGCGTGATTGGAGGTACTCTTTCTCTATTCGATCATAAGGCTCGAGTTCTCATAGATCCAGGGTCTTCACACTCATATGTTGCTTCACACTTTATTGAGAACCTTTGCGTTTTGCCTCAACCTTTGCCATATTTGCTTGAAGTGTCTACCCCGCTCGGGGAATATATGCTCGCGTCTGAAGTGTTTAAATCTTGTGATGTTTTGGTGGGTGACCACACTTTGCATCAATTTGGTAGTTCTTCCTATACGTGACTTTGATGTTATTCTTGGCATGGGCTGGTTATGTGCTTATCATGCTATAGTTGGTTGCCATAGAAAGAGAGTTACCTTTTATATGCTTAGGTGTGCCTGAGTTTACTTTTGTGGGTGATCATGCTTGAAAGACGGCGTGCACTTTATTTCTGCATTGAGGGCTAGAAAATTGTTACTATCTCAAGGGTGTGCGGGTTATCTTGCATGCGTAGTTGATAAGAGGAAGTCTTCGCCTAACTTAGAAGAGGTCCGGTGTGTGTGAATTTCCCGAGCGTGTTTTCTACCGATCATGCTATGCCACCCGATAGAGAACTAGAGTTTTGCATTGAGCTTATTCCGGGGACTTCACCGATTTCTAAGGCACCATATAGGATGGCACCCGCGGAACTTAGGGAGTTGAAAACCCAGGTTGCAAGAACTTAGAGATTGGTTTTGTTAAACCAAGTGTGTCGCAAGGGCGCACACGGTCTTGTTTGTGAGAGAAGAAAGATGGGAGTTTGCGGTTGTGTATAGACTACCGAGAATTGAATAAGGTTACTATTAAGAATAAGTATCCTCTACCCCACATCGATGACCTTTTGACCGGTTGCAAGGGTCCATTGTCTACTCTAAGCTTGATTTGAGATGGGGTTACTACCGGTTGAAGGTTAGAGAGGAAGACATTCAGAAAGGCGACTTTTCGCACTAGGTATGGGCATTTTGAGTTTGTGGTTATGCCGTTTGGGTTGACAAATGCGCCAGCGGTATTTATGGATTTGATGAACCGTGTTTTTCACAGTTATCTCGATTGCTTCGTTGTAGTCTTTATTGATGATATTTTGGTATATTCGAAATCTCGGGAGGAGCACGAGAAACATTTGAGGATTGTGTTGTCTATTCTTCGAGAGAAGCAGCTTTACGCCAAGTTTAGCAAATGTGCCTTTTGGCTTGAGGAAGTATCTTTCTTGGGGCACATAGTTTGGCCGGGGATAGCCGTTGATCCGTCTAAGATTGAAGCGGTGACAAATTGGAAGAGGCCTAGTTCGGTTCTGAGAGTTCGGAGTTTCTTGGGGTTAGCGGGTTATTAGAAGGTTTATTGAGGGTTTCTCTAGGATTGTGACGCCTATGTGAAGTTGACACGAAGAACGTGCCGTTTGTTTGGAACGAGAAATGTGAGTCTAGTTTCCAAGAGCTTAAGAGTCGGTTGACATCGGCACCTATTTTGGCTTTGCCTAGTGGAGGAGACAATTTCGTGATCTACAGTGATGCCTCTAAGGATGGTTTGGGTTGTGTTTTGATGCAGAATGGGAGGGTGATCGCCTATGCATCGAGGAAGTTATCTATTCATGAAGAGAATTACCCTACACGATATGGGTTGGCTGCGATTATCTTCGCGTTGCATAAGTGGAAACACTACTTGTATGGGTCTAAGTTTGAGATCTTCACCGACCATAAGAGCTTGAAATACTTGTTTTCTCAAAAGGAATTGAATATGAGGCAGCGAAGATGGATGGAAAAGTTAAAGGACCATGATTGTACTATCTTGTATCATCCGGGGAAGGCAAATGTGGTAGCGGATGCCTTGAGTAGAAAGGTTCATATGTCGTGTATGATGGTGAAGGAATGGAAAATGTTGGAGGATTTGAGGGATTGGAGTCCTAGTGTTGTTGATAGAGGTGTGATTTTTGCAGCGTTAATATTTAGGTGCTACCTGTTTTATTTGGGAAAATTAGAGAAGAGCAAGGAATGATCCGGAGTTGAGGAAAATTATCGATGGGTTGGTGAGGCGTATCGCTGACTTTGTGGTTAATAAGCGAGGGTACCTTGACTTTTCGAGGTAGGGTTTGTGTTCCTTCTAATGCGGAATTGAAGAGGTTAGTTCTTGATGAAGCTCATAAGGCAGAAGTACACCATTCACAGGGAGCACAAAGATGTATTTGATTTGAAAAGGCGCAGGTTCGGTGGAAAGGTATGAAAGAGAGATTGCGAATGCGTGTCTAAGTGTTTGACTTGTCGGCGAGGTTAAGGTGAGCATCGAGACACAACGGGATTTCTACAACCATTGGAGATTCACGAGTGGAAATGGGAGTTCATTACCATGGACTTTGTGACGAGGTTACCGCGCCGCGGAGAGGGTTTAATGCGGTTTGGGTTATAGTCGATAGATTGACTAAGTGCGCACAGCATTCCGATAGCTATCACGTATTCGTTGACTCGGTTAGCGACTTTGTATATCCGTGAGATCGTGAGACTTCATGCGCCTGTTAGTATTGTGTCCGATAGAGACCCGAGGTTCACATCTAGATTTTGGAAGTCATCAGAAGCTTGGGACTAGATTGACTTCAAGATGTTTTTCATCCGCAAACGATGGTCACCGAGCGATTGATTCGATTTTGGAGGATATGTCGCAGCTTGGCCGTGGATTTCAAGGGAAGCCGATTCTCATTTACCTTTGGCCGAAGTTTATATAATAATTATCCGAGTATCAAGATGGCGCCGTATGAAGCTTTGTATGGGCGTAAGTGTAGATCGCCAATTTGTTGGGATGAAGTTGGAGAGGCGAAACTTTGGGGTTCCGAGTTAGTGCAATGCCTGGCCGAGAGCGTGAAGTTGATTAGAGATCGCTTGCGCACGCCAAAGTCGACAAAAAGAGTTATGCGGACAATCGAAGACGTGAGTTCCAAGTGGGTGATTACGTGTTCTTGAAGGTAACACCGAGGAGAGGTACTAAGAGGTTTGGCAAGAAAGGAAGCTTACACCGAGATACATTGGTCCATTTGAGGTTCTTGAGAGTTGGGACCTTAGCGCATCGTATTGCATTGCCACCTTCACTTTCTGAGACTCATAACGTGTTCCATGTTTCCATGTTGCGAAGTATTTGAAGGACGAGTCTCATGTACTCGAGTATGAGGAGATCACGTTTGAGCCGGATATGTCATACGTTGAAAAGCCCGTGAAGATATTGGATACCAAGGAACAAGTTCTACGAACCAAGAGAATTTTAGTCAAAGTTCTTTGGAGGAACCACAACATTGAAGAAGCGACGTGGGAGACGGAAGCGAGATGCGCGAGAAGCATCCACATTTATTCGATTTAACTTGGTAAGAATTTAGGGACTAAATTCCTAAAGGTGGGGAGAGTGTACCCCATTCTTGCATGTGCATTGTATGCTTGTCTTCTTACTTTCTTGGTTGAATTGTGAGCATGTTTATTTGTTATATAAATGTCTTAGAATCATGGTCTATAGATCAGTTTTAGAAGTTCATAACATGTTTAGA
>CM028378.1:2127106-2154652 GCA_013146195.2 Codonopsis lanceolata
AGAAGTGCAAGAAAGGATATTATGGCGCCCCACTTATGGATTTATTGAAAAATAGCCTTATGGCCCATTCGAGATCACTATGGGAGCTATGGGTTTCCGCATCAAGTTATCCCTTGTTTAGGGGATACCGGGATATGGGAATACATCACCCTCCATTCCGAGTATCTCCCTTTTTTTAGGGAGAAACGAGGAGGAAAGTGCAAAGAGGAATGTTGCGAGGCCATGGATCTGAAAGTTTTAAGTCGCCACCTTTATTTTAAGGCAAAAATAAAGGAAAACCAAAAGAAAAAAAGAAAACGAGAGATTTTAGAAAGCGGGTTCGGAGGCTAAGTTACGAGTTGGGAAGGTGCTAGGCACCCGGCTCGCCCTTCGGTCTCAAAACGTTTTTGGTGAAGTATGCTCATTGTTATATTTATCTAGCAAATAAATAAGGTATTATTTTGACAAGGGAAATTTAAACAAGATACATTCGTGGCTACATTATTCGGACTCATGATAGTCTCCTTCCAATAATTACAAACATATTTAAGAATATTTGGCCATTATAACGGCTCTTTTACATAATATTTCCTAATCTAATCAAGGCGACACAACGGCTTATATTGGCTACATTGCGCGGATTTAAATAACAACTTTTGAAAAATAAATAAAAGGACAAAAATACAAATAAAATAAAAACGCTCTTAAAGGTATTACCTTTTAGAGCGGCGGTGTCTTCGCTCGTCGCCGAGGGAGAGGGAGTCTTTTTGTTTTGTGTGAATTGGGATATGCTTGATTTTTGAAGTTTGGGCTTATCAACTCGGGCGAGTGACAACTTTATTTGGGTAGGTTTTGGCCTTTCTAGTTGGGCGGAACCTAGACTTAGTTTTGACTTTTTAGCTCGTTACTCGGGCGGAGTAACGGACTTATTTTGGGATTTTTGGTGGGGATGTGAGGTGGATACCTAACAACTAGGCTAGGGATCACTTATAACCTATGGGTTTTTGATTTGGCGAGTTTGGACGGGGTTTGGAGACTATAGGGGCTTCCACTCACCTATCTCGCACCTCTCGTACTAATTATATCGAAGGAATCGCGAGCGAGCTTGCTGCGATTCTATCGCGTAAAATGGTGAAATGAGAGGCCGGGCCTCTATTTATAGTGAGAGGAGAGGACACGGCGGGAATTTGTTGATTTCTCCGTGCATCGGCGCTTGTACCTTGCGCTTAAAACTTGTACCATTTTCTTGTCGAGAGCGCGGTCATGATGGTGCGGCCAAGGCACCGCAGTGCGGCACCAAAGGGCTTGTGCGGCACCCAAGCTTTGAAGTTTCAAAATTTTGCACTTTACCCCCTGCGGTTCATTGTTTCGCGCATCTGCTTTTCCTTTCGCATTTTTGACTCATGCAACTTGACATTTGTTAAGTTTTAACGATTCTTGATATTTTATGTCGGATCACATACCGAGTGCAAGTGGGGTGTCTCTGAGCCCCTCAGCGATGGAGTCTACGGGTAACCTTAAGGCTTCTTGAGTAGGCGAACATCGTTGATAAACAATAGACTCTCAATTTCGTTCATTTAAACGGGAGAATGCAATTGGTAGCGATTATAATGCACGATGAACATGCTATCAAACTCTATAACCTAGACATTTTTAGTCGGTTATAAAAAGTTATCGAAGTTTTAAGCGGATGTGAATTTAATGTGCTCGATGGTCGGACCTACTAATGTAAGGCCTACGTATTCCTATTAAAGGAAATCGGACCAAGCGTAGTTCGGGCCAAAACCTAAACTACAACTAAAGTGAGGATGTCATGTTCTTCGGGTCGAGCCGATCGAGAACACAACGGAAAAAGATTTTTGTGTTTTCGAAAAAGCGTATTCTTAGGTCGAAACCGTTGTCAAATACGGTATGAAGATTTGAATGTTTTTACGTTACCACCATTTCAACCGGTCAATACCTTGTAGTTGAAGCGTGTTAAGAAAGAATTTTCTAATTATGCGGGCCTTGATCATTTGTCTTGTTTCAGACATAACCCGAAAACTTTCAAATATCGGAAAATTGTGCTTGACTAAAGATCGTATTGCTTTTGTTACCACATTTCAACCGGTCAATACCTTGTAGTTGAAAGCGTGTTAAGAAGAATTTTCTAAGTTATGTCGGGCCTTGATCATGTCTTGTTTCGGACATAACCCGAAAACTTTCAAATATCAGAAAATTGTGCTCGACTAAAGATCCGTCGCGAGCACGGCAAATTGATCATTCTTCAAGTATTTTCGAAAATTGTGAAGTGGAAAATATTCTTTTTCCTTCCTCTTTCTTTTCGCTCTCCCTGTTTTTTTTTTTTCAAATATTCCTCTTTTTTTTGTTTTTGAAATATTCCTCTTTTTTCTGTTTTTTGAAATATTCCTCTTTTTTTTTTGTTTTTTGAAATATTCCTCTTTTTTTTGTTTTTGAAAAATTTTTTGAAATATTTTCAAACTTTCCTAAAAAGGAAATTATTCTAAAGTCGGGGTAGGAATCTTGTACGACTTACCTTTTGCAGGTGGGCTGTAGATTCGGTGATTTTGACATTTACGCCACTCTTCTTTGGGGAATTTATTTTTTTTTTTTGTGATGGTCGGACCTACTGATGTAGGCTGCCTACGTATCCTTTTTCAAGGAATCAGACCAAACGTAGTTCGGCCTTATGCTGGGGATCAAGTGTTGTAATGCAGACAAGTGTTATGCGGAAAGATAGTCGTAATATCCATTACAACCTAGTGAAAATAGCGCATATCGAAATGTAAAACCCATTGCATCGCAACACTAAGCAATATCCATTGCGTTGACACAAAAATGCAATATCCATTAAGCAGCAATATCCATTGCATCAATATCCATAACTTAATGCAATATCCATTGCATTTGCAATATCCATTGCATTGCAATATCCAACACAAACTTAATGCAATATCCATTGCATTTTATGCAATATCCATTGCATTATCCACACAAACTTAATGCAATATCCATTGCATTATATCCATTGCATAACTTAATGCAATATCCATTGCATTCGGATGCAATATCCATTGCATGCATCTTAATGCAATATCCATTGCATTATGCAATATCCATTGCAATATCCATTGAACTTAATGCAATATCCATTGCATTAACACGGAAAACGGATGCAATATCCATTGCATTAATATCCATTGCTTGACACAAACTTAATGCAATATCCATTGCATTAAACGGATGCAATATCCATTGCATAATATCCATTACTTAATGCAATATCCATTGCATTTGCAATATCCATTTCGCATGATGCAATATCCATTGCATTCGGATGCAATATCCATTGCATGCAATATCCATTGCGTTGAATGCAATATCCATTGCATTCGGATGCAATATCCATTGCATTGCGCAATATCCATTGCATCGATGCAATATCCATCGCATTGAAAGCGGATGCAATATCCATTGCATCGCGGCTTGAATGCGATATCCATCGCATTGACACCGGATGCAATATCCATTGCATCGATGCGATATCCATCGCATTCGGATGCAATATCCATTGCATCGAATGCGATATCCATCGCATTGACACGGCGGATGCAATATCCATTGCATCGCAATGAATGCGATATCCATCGCATTCGGATGCAATATCCATTGCATCGCACGAATGCGATATCCATCGCATTGACAAAGCGGATGCAATATCCATTGCATCGCGGCGAATGCGATATCCATCGCATTGACAACGAAAAACGGATGCAATATCCATTGCATCGCGAATGCGATATCCATCGCATTTCTAAAAGACGGTATGTCGTGATGTATGTGTTGTAAAGGTAGTCTATCAAGTGTTGTGATACATGAGACGTCTCCTCAGGAGCGCTGCCTTCGTCGGAGAACAAAACCTTTCCCTCTGATCCGGGGTTGTATGCCCCTTAAAGGAAAGTTTTCCAACACGGCTATTGATGCGAGAAAATGGGTAAAATACTTACCTTTTCTTACCTTGGCTTTGCCTTTGCGACTTCTCTCTCTGCTGTTTTTGTTGTACTTGTTGTTTTTGCACTTTCTTTGGGATTTTTGTTGCGTTCAACTTTTCTTTGGAAATTTTTTTTTTTTTTTTTAGTCGCAATTTCCGGTCTTAGCTGGAAATTTCTTCTTTTGCTCTATTTCGATTTTACGGCTTTTACGCCCCATTTTGCCGATTGATCTGTGGGGATATGGACTTCACTCTTGTGACTTTTGATGATCTTGTGGAGGATCTTTGGGAGGTGATCCTTGGCGAGATGCTGGGAGAACATTCATAGGCCGATGCGGCGGAAGACCTGATAAGATGCAGTAGCAAGATGCAAGCAAAGGATGCAAGCATGCGAATGAAATTTTTTCCATTCTCTTTTTTTTAAAAAAAACTTTTGAATGTGTATGTGTACCATCTGTTTCTTAAACATGTTAAGACAAGTGAAGGCAAGGTGATGGAAATGCAATATAAGAGCTTGAGATGTGACTTTTTGTTGGCCTTGGAGGGTTATGTGTATAGGAGTTGATATTTGAAATGGAGGCGGATGATGTGTTGGGTCAGTTTTCAGTCTTTTGACTAGTGCATCATTCAAAAAAAGGAATTCAACCGGGACTAGTGAGCCCTACTAATCAATGCCTCGGAGGAACCATTATTTTTTCTTTCTTTTCCTTTTTTTTTTTCTTGTTGTTGTTTTTTTTTGTTCGTGCTCTAACTTTTGCCTAGGCCGCCCTTTCGGGTTTTCAACCTAGCGAGCATTTACCTTATAGGGAGCCAGTCTTTCGATGCATGCGAGGATGAGCTGCTTATTCTTGAGGGATCATGGTTTTATAGCCTTTTCCTTTCTTCGAGGAGGTGGAAATGACAACTTCCTCTGGAGATAATGAGCCTTTGTGTACCAATGATTTTGGCGAGAAAGCCCCAGGATGAATTTAATCAACCAAATCTTGTAAGATGGAATGGGCAAGTTTCTGAAGAGATTAACTGGAGACAGTCCCAGAAAGACTCGATTTGGAGAAACTTTTGTAGGAGGCAGAAATGAGTATGCTCAAAGAAAGTGGAGGCGACTCTTGGACAAAAGAAGAGTCATGATCCGAGCTTATCGCCGAGTATCACGGGTTTTATGGACCCTACTTAACATTTATCTTTTGATAATTTTATGTGTCTTTAGCAAGGAGTTACGTCTGGATCCGGATCACGTTGCATCCGATTGAAAGCGAGCTATAGGTGGTGACTAGGTTATGGCATAGTGTTCAAGCATTTAGGATGGTTTAGCTTTAGGATTGGGGATCGATTGGCCTCTTGCTCAAAGGTATTTTGGGCCATGGGTTTGGTTATTTTAGGAAAGCGATCGCAAGGCGATTATTGGGTGGCCTTTTAGGCGTGGGTTTGGATGAGAAGTTGGTCTCTGATTGTAGGATATGGTCGGGAGGTCGGCTTTTGGCTTTGGTTGTGGGTTATGGGGTGGTCAAGAGTGATTGATGTTTTTCTTTTGTTGCGAGAGAATATTTTGAAGCAATTGCTCGGAGAGGCTTTCTCTCTTTTTTTTTTTTTTTCTTTTTTCTCTTTTTTTTTTTTTTTGCGAGAGGAAATTTCCTTTTTTTTTTTTTTTTTGACCTCTCGGAGCAAATTGAGAGAGTGCCTGAAAAGATACTCGTTTTCTCTCTCTTGGGATAAAAGAAGATTGTCACTCTTGGTGGATATATATAAGGGTGGAGCAGTCCCAGTTTTGAGAAGCTGGGTTTTAGAGATGGTTAGGCTTTGGAAATTGGTGGGTTTGTTCAGGCATTTGGAAGAGGATGGGTGTATGGTTGGAAGTCCCTAGTGTGCCGTTTAATAGCTCGGTCGCAATGGGTCGAAGGTGATTCTGGTCAAGACGACTTGCCTGCTCTAGATTTCATGTGTTCTTAAAAGTTTTCGGGTCCATATCTTTTTGATGACTCATCATCAACTCGTGTAGATTTATCATGTTTTTTCATGAGTTGACTCGTCATCTTCATTTTTTTTTTAGATATTTCGGCGATATGTGGTGCTCAGAGATCAAGAAGAAGACTCGACAAGCTAATATAGGAAAAGCAAGAATTTTATCGGGCTTGAATATAGATAAATACTTTGGAAGGCTCGGTTTGAAGACTTGGTTGGGCTTTCAAAATAACGACGGAGACCAAATGGGTTTGTGAGCATACTTTGCAAGGATATGGGCTAAGAAGATACCTGGGTTTGAAAGCCCCTAGTCCTCCACGAGTTGCTTGGCCTTTTACGGATTTCTCTTTCGAATTTTACGCCTTCTTGGCTTTTCAACTCTCTTTTCTTTTCTGGCTTCCTATCGGTTCTTCTTTTTTTTTTTCTTTTTTTTCATCATTTTTCTCTTTTTTTTTTCTTTTCTTTTTTTTTTTTGTGGTGGTAGACCTTGACATCTCAAAGTAGGACTTGCTAGATTTTTTTTTGAATCAAGAATGGTGATGCACTTATCAAGCGGTGATGGCGATTGAAAATAATGGTGAGGGAATTTCCTGTCTTTACATGTTTTGGGAAACAGAAGATAACATATATAAAAAAAACTTTATCTCCCTTTTTTTTTTCCGAAGATTCTTCCTCTTCTTTTTTAGAGAATAAATCTCCTTTTTTTTTCAATTTTTTTATGAGATGTAATGATTACGTACCTCGGACAGTCTTCTCAAGAGAGTAAATGCAGATAGTCAACTTTTTTAGCCCACCAAAATTGTTAGTGGTACCAGAAAACAACAAGGGTTCCAAAATTGACACTGTGTTGAAAAGAGTTGTTTTCTGGAGATTTTATTCGACAAAAGAACATTCAAAGGTGCAAAGAGTCTTTGGAGGTGTATATACAAGGGTATTCTAGGGTACTTTCTACTTTTTAAAGACAATCATGGGTGCGGCTTTTCAATGATTTGGCCATCAATAAGATCTTGGATGGCACCGAGCTTATAACACTTATCGTGGGATGGACCATTTGCTACGATGATACTCGCAATGCGAGAGTGGTCCCATGTGTCGATAGCTTTGGTGGAGGTCGGTAGTTTTCCATCGGTTTCAAAACCCCTTGTGCCATTAGGCCTTGGAAAATCAGGGACATTGGGGCATTCAGTTCATCGTAATGCCTTCTTTTTGCTCGGTAGGGTCCTATGAGGTTCTTGTTGGCATTACTACTTCCTTCAACGAGTTGGCGATTCATATGACCATGGCACACTACTATATTTACCGGTGGAATTCTTTCAACCACATTGACTTCTTCAGAAGACTCTTCGTCGATTCGAGTCAGAGTGAAATTGGGGGTGTATGTGTATCAATCTCTAGGGATCCCGTGCGTATTTCTTCATCAATACGGACTCTCCACTATTTCTTTAAAATTGCTATAAGGGAGATACCGCATGCGTTCTAGGTAAATGGGTTTGGAGGTTTTGATGAACATTCTACATGATTCGGCCGGATCGGATCGAAAGTGCAGGCGACTTTATCCTTCCATCTGGCTGCAAATTCTGCGAATGTTTCATTTTCTTTTGGGTGCATGCCTCAAGTTCCCTTTTATTTTCAGTGGTGGTATTGTCTTTGTACCTTTCTAGGAACCCTTCAGCTATTTGGTCCCAAGTGCCCATGGTGCTATCATCTGCTAGCATTAACCATTGCTTAGCAGCCCCTATTAAGGTGAGGTGAAAATTGGAGGCCATGGCTTCGATACTAGCCCTCTTGATTGCATGCCACTAGAGTAGGATTTTAGGTGGGAGATAGGGCATCGGTCCCATCGAATTTTTCTATGTCGGGCATTTTGAAATTTGGGGGTAGTATGGCTGAAGGTTTTAGCGTTAATGCCTTCATAGAAAATTTGTCTTTGTCCATGGCTTTGAGCATCATACTTTTCAAGTTCTCCATGTCTTCCTCCATTTTGGTGGGAGGGGAGTTGGATTTTGGTATATCTTTGGTAGGATTAGGAAAATTTGGATTAGTTTCGTGGTATTTTATAAGGATTTTGAGGAGGCGTTTGGTGAGGGTTCTGGTAAGGATTTTGATTTTGGGTAGGATTTGAGTTTTGGACAGGATAGGGATTTTGGTTGGATAGGGATTTTGGGTTGGACATGGATTTTGGGTTGGATATGGATTTTGGGTTGGACATGGATTTTGGGTTGGATATGGATTTTGGGTTGGACATGGATTTTGGGTTGTGGTAATATTTGGCGGGTTAGGTTAGGGGTTTGTGAGATGTGGATGCATCTTGGGGAATGAGTAGGGGAAGAGTTCACCTCACCTGGATTTTAGACTTTGTACCGGACTAGCCATTTGACTCATCATTGCACCCAACCTTTGGTCAAGCCATTCTGCATTCGAGGCGAACATACCCTGGAGCCCCGAATGCGTACCCATAGGCGATTCACTTTCTTGCCATACCGCTCGGATCTGTACCGAATCGATTCTGCCTGTCGTCCCGATACCCTCGATCGATTTACGCACTACTTTCCGTATCAACCGGCCGATTATCTCGCCTTTCCAAATTCGGGCCGGTTTCGAGGAAAATGGGGTTTGGTAGGTATCGGAAAATTTTGGAGGCTATCTGGGCTTGGAGTACAGCGTGCCTTTTTATTAGTATTTTATTATTATATTTATTTTCATGTTCCCTACAATTGGGATAAGCACACGCTTTATTTTGACAGATCTCGGGACTTTTCTGGAGCAGTGGATTCTTTCTCCAGTATAGGACCAACGTATTCCACACGCCTTTCGACTCCCAGGGCTGGTGGTCCCGAGGCGAAGGGCCTATACTCTTTCGGGATCCACCATCCGAAATGGTCTAGGTCGAGCATCGAGAATTATAAATCGGCCCATTTATTGTTTATTTTTTGTGCGCAATTATTATATTTATATATATATATATTTTTTTGAACTTGCGCATTTTTTTGACATATATATATATATATTTTTTTTTTTGATTTTTTTTTTGAGGGCTGGCCCACAATTCAAAGATGCAAAAACCGGTCGATGCGTGAAGTGTCTGAAAAACTATATGCATTCTAACGTTGGCTTATGCGGGGGTAGGTGGCCATGGTGTAGGAGTAACAGTTCGAATATATTTACATGCGTGCACGTGTGTGCGGTATCTAGAAAGCGATAAAGTCTTTATTTATTTTACGGTATATAGAAAATAAAACAAATTTGGCATGTCTTCTTTGTTATATGTGGATTTTCTCGGCTTTTTATTTTTGGCGCAAGCAAGCAAGCATACCACTTTAAGAAATAGAAAGAAAAGTGGGGAAACTATCTATCCTATTAATTACAAATTTTGGTCCTATGTCCCCAAAATAAAATGAATGAATGCGGATATGTACAAATGAGAATAAAGTGAAAAAAGAAAATGAACTGAAAAATAAATGAAAATAGAGCCGAAGTAAAGCCCGGCTCTTTTGTTGTCTTGCCGAATTTATTGTAATATATAATATATATTTTTTTTTTGATTTTTTTGAAATTTTTTTTAATATATTTTTTTTTTTTTTTTTATATTTTTTTATACTCTTAAACATATCGTAATGTATCGGAGCGAGGCTGCCGGATGGAGGATCATATCCACAAATATAGCCACGGCACGTAATGGGAACACTTTATTGAAATGCGTAAATTAATATAACAAGCATCTTGCGGCCGAGAAACAAATAAAAACAAAAAAGGTTTTATTTTATGAGTCTAGCCCTCCATTTTATTTAAAATAAAACAACTCCCCAGAGTCGCCCTTGTGAGGTTCAGGGGTGCGACCGCGCCCGCGCCCTTGGATAGGGGTGCGGCGTGCGTGCGGATGCGGGACACCACGCTCTCGTTCCACCCTCCCTTGTTTAGGGAAGAGCGAAATCCAAAGTGCGAGAGGAGTCTTTGTCTATATTAGCACGTTGGAATGTGCCTCGGTTGCCTTGAGTGGATTTTGTATCCAAAATGGGAACTAATGGTTTCCTCATGTCAAGTTATCCCTTATTTCGGGGATAACAGGATATGGGAATGCATTACCCTTCCATTCCCATTCTCCCCTGTTTTCTTTAGGGGAAAATAGAGAAGTGCAAGAAAGGATATTGCGGCGCCCCACTATGGATTTATTGAAAATAGCCTTATGGCCCAATCGGATCACTATGGGAGCTATGGGTTTCCGCGCATCAAGTTATCCCTTGTTTAGGGGATACCGGGATATGGGAATACATCACCCCTCCATTCCGTATCTCCCTTTTTTAGGGAGAACAGAAAGTGCAAAGAGGGAATGTTGCGAGGCCCCATTGGATCGAAAGTTTTAGAGTCGCCACCTTTATTTTAAGGCAAAAATAAAGGAAAACCGAAAAGAAAACCAGAGATTTTAGAAAGCGGGTTCGGAGGCTAAGTTACGAGTTGGGAAGGTGCTAGGCACCCAACTCGCCCTTTCGGTCTCAAAACGTTTTTGGTCAAGTATGCTCATTGTTATATTTATCTAGCAAATAAATAAGGTATTATTTTGACAAGGGAAATTTAAACAAATACATTCGTGGCTACATTATTCTGGACTCGCAGTCTCCTTCCAATAATTACAAACATATTTAAGAATATTTGGCCATTATAACGGCTCTTTTACATAATATTTCCTAATCTAATCCAGGCAGCACAACGGCTTATATTGGCTACATTGCGCCGGATTTAAATAACAACTTTTGAAAAATAAATGAAAGACAAAAAATACAAATGAAATAAAATACGCTCTTAAAGGTATTACCTTTTAGAGCGGCGGTGTGCTCGCTCTGTCCTTCAGGGAGAGGGAGTCTTTTTGTTTTGAATTGAACTGGGTAGGATGACTGCTTGACTTTTTGAAGTTTGGGCTTATCAACTCGGGCAGAGTGACAGCTTTATTTGGGTAGGTTTTGGCCTTTCTAGTTGGGCGGAACCTAGACTTAGTTTTTGACTTTTTTAGCTCGTTACTCGGGCAGAGTAACGGCTTATTTTGGGATTTCTGGACTGGGGATGTGAGGTGGATACCTAACAACTAGGCTAGGGATCACTTATAACCTATGGGTTTTTGATTTGGCAGAGTTTGGACGGGGTTTGGAGACTATAGGGGCTTCCACTCACCTATCTCGCACCTCTCGTACTATTGATATCGAAGGAATCGCAGAAGCAGAGCTTCGCTGCGATTTTTCTATCGCGTAAAATGAACAAAACGAAATGAGAGGCCGGGACCCTCTATTTATAGTAGAGGATGAGGACACGGTGGGAATTTGTTGATATCTCCTTCGTGCATCAGCAGCTTGTACGTTGCGCTTCAAAATTTGTACAATTTCTCTCTCGAGACAACGCCATGATGCGGCCAAGGCACCGGTGCGGCACCATGGGCCTTGGTGCGGCACCATCAAGGCTTGGAAGTTTCAAAATTTTGCACTTCGCCCCCCTGCAGTTCACTGTTTCGCGCATCCTGCTTTTCCTTTCGCATTTTTGACTCCTGCAACTTGACATTTGTTAAGTTTTAACAGTTCTTGATATTTTATGTCAGTCACATACCAGGGGTACGAAATTGGGGTGTCTACAGGCTGTCGGTCAAGGAATTTCGTCTTTACAGATATCTAGAGCAGAGAATGATTTCTGAGATCTTCAAAAAGTGGGCGATTTAGGTGTCAGATCTGAGAGTTGTTGCGAGCGGTATGAGAGGCGCGCTTTTCCTACTTTCATTCGGGGCTCAGAAAAAGTCTTCCCCGCTTTTGAAAGTTTCTTTCGGCGGCTTGATGTGTCAGGGAATGTCTTAGATTAATTCAAACAATGATCAGGATAAGTTTGAATTAATCCAATGAGTCATTGCTGGATAGGACACGTCATGCAAGACTAGGTGGACACAAGGTCTGCCGTTTGTAGACTTTGAGCAGGTCTTCCGATGAAGCTTGTGGAGAGGTCTTCCGTTGAAACTATAAAGTCCTATAAAAACTATACTAGGCAAAGTTCTATACACAGTTGCCACGCTAATCGATACGCAACCCGATTAGCCACTGAAGTATAAAACTAATGTAATGAACTGAACAGATATAAATCTATCATAAGAATCAACAAGAGTTATATGGGGAAGAGTGAGAGTTGATATAAATTTCTAGATATCCGGTAAAGTCATCCTTTTGGAAAGCTAAAAGATTTTGAAAAGTAGGCTTGGCTTTCTTGAAAGTATAAAACGTCTTTAAGTGGATAAAATATTTTTCAGTGGGTTTTGACAAAACATAACTTTTTTTCAAAGATTGTTTTGGGAAGTACAATTCCCACATTTCAAAGTCGTTTTTATCTTTACCGAGATTCTATGAAATCTGTCTTTGGCTTTTAGAAATAGTCAGTTTCTAAAGCTTTACCTCAACTTTTGTAGAAATTGCAAAAGTACCCATGTAGTTTGCACATTGTCTACAAGGTAAAAACTTCTATAAGTCAGCACATAGAACTGAGCTTATGAAGTACTGAGCAACGGAAAGGCACTTGAAAGAAAATGAGGCAACACGCCAGATGAGTAAGTCATAGATCATACTATAAGAAAGAAAGCAAAGTATGATAGGATGAATTACTCTAGCTATATATTGCTTTGAGAATGGGAAAGAGTATAATAAGCAAAATATAAAGCTATGCAGAGATGATATATTCAAAATCATGATTAGCAGGGAATCATAAATGAAGAACATGAATATATCATAATCCAGAAGGAAGAAGACTGAATCAGGTGAGAAGAATCATGTACAATCAGTCAAAAAGCCTTTTTGGAACACGAAGAGAGATAATAAAGTGTGCTTATTGATCTTTGGGGAAAACATATTCCTGAATAAGAATCACGAAGATCATTAGCAACATTTTATGAGCTTTAGGAAGCTCCAGAAAAGTCTAGATACTGGAATAAGTATTTAAAGAAGATCAGTGAAAGGGAAAGACTGGATCTTGAATATCTCATTCTCCCTTGGTCTTTTTGTGCAAAGATAAAGACATAAAAAAAAGGGCACAAGACAGGGATGTACCTTTCTGACAATTATCTGGATCGAGATTAATGTTCTTCAGACAAAGTCTTTTTGAATCTGTGCTGATAGATTTGTAGTAGATGTTGTCTAAAGAGTAGATTTCCTTTGCAAACAATTTTGTAAGATTTTTTTATCCTTTTTCTTAGATTCGGATAATTCTTTGAAACATGGGCCAAGTTCCCAGAAAGTAAATATCATATAACAGAGGGATCAATCAATGTTTCATGATATAGAGTTTTTGTCTCTTAACCTTTTTCAAAAGAATAAGTATGAACGAAAATTTCTTCTTCTCGAGAAGGTGTTGGGCTGATTTCAATCGTTAGCCTTATGTCAAGAAAGCTTGAATCAGAAATCCTTTCAATTGAAGCATCCATCTGAAAATTTCATTTCATCTGGAGATAGTTATTCATAGTGCCTATTGATATAGATATCTGTCGTATGAATAAGTATCTCTCAATCCTCATGGTAATCATACATCTCATGATATTTTTAATAACCAAAATAATTTTTCAAAATAGGTATATTTTTCAAAAATATTTATCTCATACTGAAATCCTTGACAAAAGTCTTTAGAGGAATAAAACAAGTTTTTCTTTTGTCATGCATTTGAACTGAGCATTCGAGGATCACAACTCTCGGGAGGTTAGTCCTGGCATAAAGCTAGAAGAGCCTGAGCTCTGATACCAACTGTTGGTCCACAATAATGCTCAAATAGGCTAGAGGGGGGGTGAATAGCCTATAATGCCAATTAAAAAACTTTTCTTTTGGATATTCATAAAACTTAGTTTAGTTGGAAAATACAGATTATCAAGTTGGGTATGTAGGTAGAGGCTATCGGTAGACTTTCCCAAGCGAAATAACAACTCTGCCGATAATCAGTTTATTCAAATCAAAAGCCTTGTAAAGGATTTGTGCAGCGGAAAGTAAAAATGCTATGATTTGGAGAAGTCATAAGTGGTTGTACACGAATATATGTTCAGAACAACAACACACTTATTTCTTCTTTCAAATGCAGGTTTAGGAGAACAAGTAGAGAATGGTTTTTCTAAAGATAAATCATTTATAAAAACCTCATAGATATTTAAGGACTGGAAGATAAATCATTAGTAATAATATATGAATTTATTCAAAGATAAATTACATATTACATCAGTCTAAATAATCTATGTTCAGTTTCTGGTTTTCTTTTCCTATGTCATAGTCCTTACTTAATTATCCATTCAAGGATTCTTTTAAGCTTGCAAAGGACAATAGGAGACGAGATCGAGAAACTGTTATGAGAAGATGATTCTTAAGGTCGTTCAGATATAAAAATATATCTGAACGATTAAGTGCAAAGCACTCATCCTCCCAAGATGATTGATAATTGCACAATCAACTGCATTTGTATAGGAATACAAATCTGAAGATATGAATGCAATATCTACAGACAGCTCTTTATTTTCTTCAGACATTGTCCAACATCAATCTTCAGATCTTGATCTCTGCCTGTTGAAGTTTCTGATCACTCTTCTCTCTTTTCCAAGCTTTTCTTCCTAGCAATCCACTGAAAGTGTTTTGCTAAGAGCTGGATGAGTTCACTGCAATCTGTTGTAGAAATCAGAGATGCATAGGTGAAGACGATCTCTTTGGTGATTTCCTTTCTATGAAGTTCTTGAGTAGATTGAGTTACTCGTTGCTCACTGTGTTGCGCTATATCACCGTATCGCATACACATGTATATCTCTCTGTTTTACTGAGCACGAGAGCTGGTCTATATATAGGCGAGAATCAATATGATCGTTGAGAGATGAGAACTCGAAGATTTCTATCCGTTGGAGATATAGTGGTTGAAGACTATCGGATATAGATCTTTGTCCAAAAGATCTCTGACTTGTTTGGGGTGGCGATTTCGTCCTGTAGATCTTGGAACTCGTTTTCTGTCAGACTAGGTTGATAGGTCTCTGAAGAGTAGGTCTGACATCTGTTGCACTGTCAGGTGGTCTGTCCAATAAAGTAATTGCTTTTATACTTTAATAGACTACTTGAGTGAGAGAAAGTCTCGTAGCTTTAAGTATGCCAGACTTTATGAGGCACTGACATACTTATCTGAATTGAGCAGCTAGTTGAATTTTCCCCATAGCACATGCAGATTTTTAAGTCTACCATTGGAGAGCTTCGAACAAGTGGTAGCAGGTCTACCAATGTAGAGGAGTTGATATCTATCGATACGAGCTTTTTAACTTGTGGCATGTGAGGGCTTTGACATTCTTTGCAAGTCTTCCTGCTACGTGCAATCAAGTCTTTGTCGCTTTTGATCATCTTATAGGAGGTAGGACTCGATCAGGTTACACCTAATCTAAGACCTATGTGAAATCATACAAGTTGCCACACTAACCGGTACGCAGACCTTTTAGCCACTTGTGATGATTCACTTATAATGGGGTCAAACAAATCAAATATATATGGAATATGCAAGGTGATAATTAAATTATCAAGAAGCGTATTCCAATAATCAACAGTAAGAAGTTCAAGGTATCGATTCTTAAACTCACTAAGTATGCATCGATATGGTATGAGAACTTGAAGGCTCAAAGGAAGCGTGAGGAGAAGGAAAAGATTGAATCTTGGGACAAGTTTAAAAATTATTTGGATCGTAGGTTTCTACCTAGCACTCATCTCCAAGATAATTTTACTCTACTTCATCTTCTTAAGCAAGGGGAATTGTCCGTAGAAGAGTACATTGAGGAGTTTGAAATGCTTTCCATAGTTTGTGATGTAGAAGAAAGGGTGGAACAAAAGATAGCTAGGTTTGTGAGTGGACTTGAGCCCGAGATTGCTAACATGGTGGATCTCCAACCGTGTTTCACCTTCGAGGAGATGAGTAAGTTGGCTATCAAGTGTGAGAGACAATTAAAAGAAGAGAGAGCAACTAGGGTTGCGGTTTCTAAAGGAGGGGTGAATTTCAAGACTGCCCCAATTGCTTCAAACCCTAAAGTAGAAGATCGAGTGGACAAGAATGACAAGTCAGTGATGGAAGAAAAGGTAGAGGGAAAAAGACTCATGAGGGGTAGGGATTCCGTGAAGTGTTTCAAGTGTCAAGGCTATGGACACTACCAGTCAGAATGTGAGAACCCAAACCCATTCCATGTTTGTCATCATTATAACATGTTTATAATAGGTCTTGACATGTTAGAGACTTCATTTCGTTCATATCTTTCTTGCATTGTGTTGGTTAAGGTCATAATAGAGTAATGGTCTTCCATGCGTTGCATGCCTTGTTGTTGATGTTTCGAGTGTTCATCGTATCATGATAGCACCTAAATAAGTCTCATTGGAGTCTTAGTACCTTGCATTTATGACTTAGAATGTTCATCTTAGTTGTTGTATGCTTGGTTGGAAGTTTAGAAGCTTCGTTGCTTCGTTTGTGTTTTGAGGTTGTTCTTTATCGCTTGTATTGCTTGCATTTCGTCTCGAGAGATGTTCGTGTGAGTTCTAGGCCTTGTATACAAGCCATAACCATGTTTAAACAAGCCAAATACATGTTCAAGTTATCCTAGTTTAAGTTGGGTTTGAATCGTGTTTGATTCGTTGGCCTTTTGGCAAGTGGTTCCAGCCATGTTTTAACTTGATTCAGATGTGTTTCGGGTGTGTTTCTGACTTGTTTTGAGTTGGGTTACACCTTAGGATTGTTGCCCATGAGTTTGAGATCATTTAGGACATGTTTAGATCAAGTTTTAGTCACGAACCTCGCGGCCGCATTGGTTTTTGGATGTTGGCTCGCGTTGAGATGCTGAGAGCTAGTCAAAATGTGCAGAAGCTGGAAAAGACCCCTTGCGGTCGCATGGGTGAAATATGATGCGACCGCATCATCCTGTTTTCAGCCTTGGTGACTTTTCTTGATTGTTTTGGCTATTGACCCTAGTGCCCTTGCCCCTTGGCCGTCTTAAGTGACTTGAGCCTCCTTTGTTGACTCTCCTACAACCCTTCTAGGCCCTTGGATCAACCCTTATCAAAGGCTTACATTCCATAGCCAATAGGAAGTCATTTAACCACCTTCACATGGATTAAGAGAGTGACCACCATTTTCGTCCTTGGAGATAACCCTAACTTGGGAGGCCATTTGCCGGAGTTCCGGTGATCTGATCGGCGATCCGAGACCGCCAAATCGAAGGCCTTGCTCTCCTCTACAACAATCCTTGGTTTAATCCTCCTTTCCTCCATTAATCTTAGGCTTAAGGTGAGTGACAATTCCTAGAAATTTTCATGTTCAATATTATAACATGACCCCTTCATTATAGTTGTTCTATTGATGATTATGAACACTTTTTGAGAAGAAGAAACCTCCAATTCAACCTATAAAATATGTGTAGGATTTTATGAATTCTTATTGAAGTTGTGATTTTGACTTTATGCAAAGCATGAATGTTGTTTATAATGTGCCTAGGAACAACTCTTGTGAAAGAATATGTTTCAATTCTAGGTTTAACAAAATCACCAATTCTAGGGTTGAAAACTCGGGAATGTGTTTATGGCTAGTTTAAGGTCATGAACGGCTTAGTTATCGAGTTCTAAATGAACGGAGAACTTAGGAAAGGGCAATGTGATGCATATAGTATCAATGCTCTACTTGGTTGAATTTTAGTAAAACTCACCGGAGTTGAGATTAGGGAGTTATTGAACAATACCGACTCCACATTCAATCCCTACGACGATTGTAGTGCGTTAGACTAATGTATTAGCTTACGTGACTTTGGGATGGATTGTAGGGCATGTTTGATATGTGTGCTTATAAGACTCAATCGAGTTCTTATGCGGTTTATATGATTGTGTGAAGTAAATGCATGATTGAGAGCATGTTGTAGAATAATATATCTATTTGACATGTTGAATTCGCTCTTGTCGAATTCCTATTTGATTTATAAATGAGTAAACAACTACTTGTTGAATAAGTTCGCTCTTGTCGAACTTGTTCCTTATTTGAGATTATATGACGAGTAAACAACTACTTGGCATTGCATTAGTCCAGCTGGCATATTTGGTTGAGTCGATGGTGTGACAATGCATTGCCGTCACGAGTTATGGGACTCGTGATAGTGATGGGTTGTTATACCGGGTTTTTATCACACACCCCTCCACTGTTGGCCACAGTGGGGAAGTAGCACCTTTGCTGTAACCAATAAAGCACATTGGCAAGTCTAATTACCAAGTAGAGAGCTTGGTACACGAGTAGAGAGCTCGGTACTTTGATACACTCATCACGGGTATCATTGGCACGAAATGTTAACGTTGTGTATTGTAGGAGCTACGTAGCGGCACCGGTTCCATAACATATCCTCCTTATATGTGGTTTATTTTATAGCACTTATGTGAAACAATGTGCTACCATGGATATGTGATTTAAGTGTTTATATAAATGAATGCTTTGATTGACTTGATATTAAAGATGATATCTTGCTATGTATGTTGCATGATGCCATGACATGCATAATTGTTAACTAACAAAGTCTTTATGACTTACCCCCTCCCTTTTATTGCTTTAGATCCGAGCCGTTCAGGTCCTCCCCGTTGAGGCGTTGCAGGGATCGTGCTTGTCGGTTATCACACGCGACGAGGTTGTTGTTATAGATGTCCTTCTTTTGAACTCTTTTGTAAGGACGTTGGGATTAGCAAATCACTTAGACTTTGCTTTGGGAACTTTGTTTATTTATATTTATGTCTATACTTGTAGTATCATGTATCCTATTTTGAGTGCCGGCACATATACCTCGAGCCTTGTATAGATGTAGTTTGGTTCACATGTTTAAATCTTCCGCTGGGCATTACTTTAGCTCTTATTTATTTACGTTGTTTCTCCGGCATGTTGTAGCCGTCGAGGTATATATGCATGAACTGTTTAGTGTTGGGTTCCGGTTGTAAAGTCGCTGATGAATTGGTATACTTGTCTTTAATTGTTATATCAGGTTTGAAAAGTTTTAAATTATTCCGGCCTTTTGGTGCCGAGTCGCGCTTCATCTACAATGTTGCGTGACGTCGTTTTCTATAATTAAGTCTTTGCATGTATTGTTGTCCTATTTGGACGACTTGACTTGTGATTCCACCTCAGGGTCCGGGTCGGGTCGCCACAGTTGGTATCAGAGCTTTATAGGTTAGCTATCGGCCAGGATAGGTTCCATGGCCTAGGTGGGTTGGTTCTTTGTGTGATTTCTAACGTCGAGTGATTTCTTATAGGTTCACGATGGTGGAGACTAGACACGGTACGAATACTGGAGGTACTGGTCCTAGCCAGGGAGGCGGTGTTGGTCGAGGTGATAGAGAGAATAGACAGGGTGAGAGACCTCCACAACAGGAGCAGGTTGACCCTAATGCGCACATGGCGGACATGTATCGCCGTATGCTTGCTTTTATGACTGAGATGGCCCAGGGAGGTCAGCCAGGGGGAGTACCACTTGCACCACCACCACCACCAGAACCAGAGGTGAGGCAGCCGCCGCCTCGTATTGATGTGCATGTTGATCCTAGAGCGAGGAACAACGCTATTTTGGAGAGATTCTTGAAGATGAAACCTCCATCTTTCGAGGGTGAGTCTGATGCTAGTATTGCTGAGTTGTGGCTAGAGGACTTAGAGAAGATCTTTGCAACTCTGGACTGCACTGAGGAAGAGAAGGTTGTACTAGCAGTTTATAAGCTGAGGGGAGCCGCCAACCATTGGTGGAAAGTCTTGCTTGAGTGTGGCCTAACTTCGAGAGGGAGTTCAGGGCTTCTTATGTACCGATGGTAGTGAGACAGAGGAGAGAGAAGGAGTTCCAAGATTTGGAGCAGGGTTCTATGTCCGTGGCTCAGTATTCGTCTAAGTTCACTGAGTTGTCGTGGTATTGTGCACATCTTGTACCAGATGAGCCTCAGAGGGTACTTAAGTTCGTTAAGGGTTTGAAGACAGAGTTTAGGAGGCAGCTTTTGTCTCTTCAGTTGACAGATTATCGGGGCGCGGTAGATCGTGCCTATGAGATAGAGAGAGATATTGAGGAGCACAGGCAGAAGCCTTCTGTGCAGTCTTCACATCAGCATCAGTCATCACAGGGGGCCTCGCAGCATTCTGGGAGAGGCCAGAATTCGGGGAATCGGTCTGACCGTAGGGGCAACCGTCGCAACGGTGGCCATGGTAGACAGCGATGCAGGGGGCGATGCAGACAGCCGTTTGAGAGTCGGGATAGTCGCGCTCCATCTTCTCAGGGGCAGCAAGGACAGAGGAACAGTTCTGTGGTATGTTCTTATTGTCAGCGCATGGGGCACGCAGTTGAGCAGTGTTGGACTAAGACTGCTAAGTGTCACGGGTGTGGGGAGACGTGTCATATGAGGAGAGATTGCCCTAAGGCTGGTGTTAGTCAGTCCGTGGGTTCTGTTTCACATTCTGGGAATAAGAGGGATAGTGATGGGCGTCCGAAGGCGCAGGCACGTGTATTTTGATCGTGGTGTCCCAGAGTCTACTTTAGTGATTGGAGGTACTCTCTCAGTTTTCGGTCATAGAGCTCGAGTTCTTATAGATCCGGGGTCTACTCATTCATATGTCGCATCTCATTTTATAGATCATTTATGTGTATTGCCTGCTCAGTTGCCTTATGTTCTTGAGGTGTCTACACCGTTGGGTGATTGTATGTTGGCGTCTGAGGTCTATAGGGGTTGCGATGTACTTGTTTGTGATCGGGTTTTGCATGCGGATTTGGTAGTATTGCCTATCCGGGATTTTGATGTGATATTGGGTATGGATTGGCTTTGTGTTTACCATGCTTTAGTAGATTGCCGTCGCAAGAGGGTTACTTTTGCCATGCCCGGTATTCGGGAATTTGTGTTTACTGGTGATCATGCTATGAGTGGTATACATGTTATTTCTGCTTTGCGGGCTAGGAAACTTCTATCTCAGGGGTGTACGGGGTATATTGCTTGTGTGCTTGATACTAGCATGTCTACTGTTAGTATACAAGATGTACCGGTAATTAATGAATTTTTGGATGTCTTTTCGATTGATTATGCATTACCTCCCGACCGAGAGTTAGAGTTTTGCATTGAGCTATTGCCAGGGACTTCACCTATCTCTAGAGCACCTTATAGGATGGCTCAGTGAGTTGAGAGAGTTGAAGGAGCAGATTCTGAGGAAGCTTCTGGATATGGAGTTTATTAAACCGAGTGTGTCTCAGGTAGGGTGCACCGGTGTGTTTGTGAAGAAGAAGGATGGTAGTTTGCGGTTATGCATTGACTATCGTCAGTTGAACCAGGTTACTATAAAAAATAAGTATCCCTTACCTCACATTGATGATCTCTTTGATCAGCTTCAGGGGTCTGTTGTGTATTCCAAGTTAGACTTGAGGAGTGGTTACCACCAGTTGAGGGTTCGGGCGGAGGCACTACTAGAAAGCAGTGCCTTCGGCGGCCGGAATTCTTAGCGGCGGAAATTTTTAGGCCCGCCGATTAGCAACGGAATTTTACCTTTAGCGAAATTTTGCATCGGACGAATTTAGCGGCGAAGGAATTTTCCGTCGTAAAGGCCACCTTTAGCGACGGAATTAAGCATTAGCGGAATTGAACATCGGCGGAATCATTTTCCGTCGTGAAAATAAAAACGAAATTAATTTTCGAAATATTCGGCGAATTAATTTTCCGCTAAAAAGCTAAAGGTCAATTAATTTTCGTCTGAATATTTCTAAATTAAATTGATTTATTTTCGATGACTTTAAAATTCGTCGAAGGCTTTAAAATTCCGTCGCTAAAGGCGTTTAAAATTTAATTACAATTGAATTTCAGCGACGGAAATTTCCGTCGCTAAAGGCTTTTAAAATTTAATAAAAATTGAATTTCAGCGACGGAATTTTCCGTCGCTAAAGGCGTTTAAAATTTAATTAAAATTGAATTTCAGCGACGGAAAATTCTGTCGCTAAAGGCGTTTAAAATTTAATTAAAATTGAATTTCAGCGACGGAAAATTCCGTCGCTAAAGTATTTTTAAAAATAATAATTTTTAATTTTTAAAAAATAATAAATTTTAATTTCAGCGACGGAAATATCCGTCACTGATAATGAAAAATTAAATTGAATTCTAATTAATATAAAATATCAAAAATATATGAAATTAAATTGAAATTAAATTAAAATAATATTTGAAATGTTAATTTAATAATATAATATCAATAATTAAAATGATTAGCATCAATATAATTACAAAAAATAAAACATTCAAATTACAACTTAACTAAACTTAACGTAACTTAACGTAACGTAACGTTAACTTAAATTGAAATTAAATTAAAATAATATTTGAAATGTTAATTTAATAATATAATATCAATAATTAAAATGATTAGCATCAATATAATTATAAAAAATAAAACATTCAAATTACAACTTAACTTAACTTAACTTAACTTAACGTAACGTAACGTTAACTTAAATTGAAATTAAATTAAAATAATATTTGAAATGTTAATTTAATAATATAATATCAATAATTAAAATGATTAGCATCAATATAATTACAAAAAATAAAACATTCACATTACAACTTAACTTAACTTAACGTAACTTAACATAACTTAACGTTAACTTAAATTGAAATTAAATTAAATTAATATTTGAAATGTTAATTTAATAATATAATATCAATAATTAAAATGATTAGCATCAATATAATTACAAAAATTAAAACATTCGCATTACAACTTAACTTAACGTAACGTTAACTTAAATTGAAATTAAATTAAAATAATATTTGAAATGTTAATTTAATAATATAATATCAATAATTAAAATGATTAGCATCAATATAATTACAAAAATTAAAACATTCACATTACAACTTTACTTAAGGTAACGTAACGTTAACTTAAATTGAAATTAAATTAAAATAATATTGAAATGTTAATTTAATAATATAATATCAATAACGTAACTTAACTTAACTTCACGTAACTTAACTTAACTTAACTTAAACGTAACGTAACTTAACTTAACTTAACGTAACTTAACTTCACTTAACTTAACTTAGCTTAACTTAACTTAACTTAACGTAACATAACTTAACTTAGCATAACGTAACGTAACGTAACTTAACTTAACGTAATGTAACTTAACGTAACTTAACTTAACTTAACTTAACTTAGCTTAACTTAACATAACTTAACTTAACTTAACTTAACTTAACTTAACTTAGCTTAACATAAGAATTGAAGTCATTATTAAAAAACGCACAAACCCACACACTAAAGGTGCGATCTCCTTCTCTGATTTTTTCCTAGGTTTTGGCGGCCCTTCTAGGGTTTTGCCTTGGCCATGGCTGCCGACCCGACCTCATTGCCAACCCCTTCCGATCCTTCTTCTCCCCTAACCCTCTAAATCATTTGCGTAAGCTCTAACTAATCATGCCTCTCCTCTTGGCTTCCTCGTTCGTTATCCCCTTCTACTTACAAGGGAGAGCCTTCCTTGAAACTTTCTCCAGAACTCATCCACTCCCTTGCTCAACCATTTCGACTAGCTCTGATTGGGAAGTTTTCACACGGACGCCCATCCATGGAATCCACCCGCAAACTGTTTAACACATTTGGTCTCAAAGCCGCTTTTAATATTGGTCACTTGGACTCAAAACATATCTTAATCCAAGTGCATCATGAAGAGGACTACCAACGCTTGTGGATTAAGGACCAATGGTACCTTGGCCGATTTCCCATGAGGGTCTTTAAGTGGTCTCCGAACTTTCGACCGGATGTGGAAAGCTCAATCGTTCGTTTGGTTTGCTCTTCTGGTTTTACCAATTCACTTATTTAATAAATCGCTCTCTTTCTCTTGTTTCTCTTTTTGGCAGGCCATTAATGCTTGATCAGCCCACAATTAATTTAACTCGGCCAAGTGTTGCGCGTGTTTGTGTTGAAATCGATCTCATGAAGCCATGTCCTAGTCGGGTTTGGATAGATTGTGGACAAGCCTTCCCAAGCTTTTGGCAACCTATTGAGGCTGAGAATAAACCTAGCTATTGTATGCATTGCTTCCGTCAAGAGGCATCATGAATTAACTTGCCGCATCAAGCATCGACTTACCTACCGCAACCAATCCCTCTAAATCCGAAACAAGCAGCAACGCTGGACCCCCAAGAAAGTAGCTTGATTCTCAAAAAAGCCCCATTTGCTTCTACGATTCCTCAAGAGGCGTGCATTCAAAGCCCCTACTCATGATGACCCTTCTAGGGTGCACTTTGATCCAAAAGTTGTTGCTTCCTCTAGTATTCATGAAACTATACCTCAATCTCGAAAATATTGCCTTAAAGTTTCTGATCCTCTATTGCATGTTGTTGATCCTCCTCAAATAAATTCTCCGAATCCCCCACTCTCAATGAGCAACAGGTAGTGGCACCTCCAACGCTCCCATGCGTAATAAAAATCCGTCAAACTCTTTCATACCAACTGACTCAAGCTCAGACCAAAACCTAGGAATATCATGCTCTCCCAACAGATTTGCCTCTCTTCAAATTTTGGAAGATGAAGATGAAGATGAGCACCTACTATTAATGCCCTTAACTGAAATCCCGAAACATAAGCAGGCTGTGCCCAGTGATCGAATGACCCGATCCAAGGCTTCCAAGTCCTCGAGATGATTGCACCTCCAATCTTTCTCATGGATATAAGCGCTTTTACGGAATGTTTCGGGGTTTGGGTAATGCCTGATTAGTCGTTTAAAGAGTTTGATTAAGCTCCACAAAATCTTCTCTTATTGTTTTTGAACGAAGCTTGCCATTGACAAAGTTAATCGATCACTTTCGGAAACTTCGGGTTCAAGTATTCCTTCTCTAATTCTACTAGCTCCATACGGATTTTTGTGAAGTCTTCTTTCACTTGCGGCTTTCTTTGTGAATCTCCTCAACAATTCTCTCTTAAAATTCACATTATTCTTGGTCATTTCATGCCTATGTCACATGTGTTTATGCAAGGTGTGATTTAAGAGCGCCAAGATTTATGGGAGGACATTATTCTGATCGTTCTCAAGTTGCTTCCGCCTTGGCCGACATGGTGATTTTAATATCATCCTCAACCCTAATGAAAAGGTGGTAGGGATGGATCGTATTGAGGATTGGAATTTCAAGCTTGTATTTCAGCTTCAGCTGCCTTCTGATTTGGGGTATAATACTTGATCGATTATACATGGTGGAACAAACGATGGCTCTCTAAGCAACCATATTTGAACGCATAGATCGCATGCTTTGCAACACTAAATGTTTGCCGGACTGCTTTCAAGCAACCGTGGTTCAACACCTAAACAAAACTTGTTCTGATTCCCCACTCCCCGCTCCTCACTAATATTTCTCGGGGTACTCCTGTGTTCTCAGCCAAATCCGACTTTCGGTTTCTCAATATTTGGACTTCTCACTCTACTTTTATGGATATTGTTAAGACAAAGATGGCTAATTCCCACTTCCTGTTCTTTAATGGTCCGATTTGCAAAGCTTCGTGCAACCAAGCCGGCTCTTAAAACTTGAATAAAGCTACGCTTGGCAACATATTTTGCAGCCTTCAAAAGGGAGGAGGATGTTATTGAACAAGAATTGTTTTATGAGCTCAACAATTTCGATTCTAATAGATCTAATCTTATGGAGGCCCTGTGCCTCGCCTTCGCCTTCATCTTTCTAGAGAGGAATCATTCTCAAGCGCCGAAATCTCTGATTAAATGGCCGAAAGAAGGGCAAGGAAATACTAAGCTTTTTCATGCTTCAAGCAATCTCGACCGCCTTTTCATTCACAAGATTCATGATGTTGATGGCTCTTTATTGTCTTCTGCTCAAGATATAAAAGAGGCGGCAATTTATCCGGATTTTAGTGACCAACTTGCCTCCCACGATGTGGGTCAACGATTGATATTAACTTAGATATTATTCCTCATCTCGATCACCGATGATTGAATTCATCTCTTATTGCTCCTCCCGATGCTCGGAAATCGACGGCCTTTGTGAATGATTTGGGAAGTGATAGTCGGCCTGTCCCTTTGAAGATGGATTTACGGTAAATTTTATTCCTTCGCTGGATATAATTAAAGAAGATTTTTGTGTCTTTGCTATTTTGGAATTCTTTGCCGGTTTAAGCCACTCTTCCAAAGGCTTGGTCTAGCACTTTATTAGCCATGATACCCAAGATTCCTTTTCTTCCTTAAGGCTTCGTCCAATTAGCCTCAGAATCTCGTCCAAAGTCATCTCTAAAATTCTCTCATCTCTAAGCTTCATATTCTTCCCCACATCATATCGATAATCGAGCGCCTTCACTAAGTGGTAGAGTCATCCAAGATAATATCTTGTTTGCTCAAGAACCTGTTTGAGTCACTTGGGAAAAAGTTGCTGGATCTAATGTTATCCTTGCTTCTGACATGGCTTAAGGCATTCGATGTAGTCTCCTGTTATTCTTAATCCAAGTCCTCCCGAATTTGATTTCATGAAATTTTCATCGATTTGGTTTGGCGCCTTTTATCTAAAATTGGTTTTCTGGCTTTCAACTGGAGTCAGCTTGGTTTCTTTCCTCCTCTCGTGGCTTCGTGGTGACCCGCTTCTCTCCCAGCCTGCTTATTATCGCCATGCCAGCGTACATTAATAATCTTCATGCCCGCCCCTGCTTGTTTAATTCTATGCAATGGATGTCCCATAGTCTCTCACTTAGCTATGATGATGTTATAATTTTTGTAATGGAAGTAAGTCCTCACTCTCCATCATAAAGATATTATCACCTCCTACGGTTATGTCCGTCAACTTATAAACCGCCTCCAAAGCTCATTCATCATTGCTCCTTCTGCGAGCCAAGTCGCTTAAATCTAATCTCAAATACTCTTGATTTCAAAGGTAGCTTGCCTTTCACGTGATTTGTCATTCAATTTATTTTGAAGGAAGAAACAATTATTTGATCCTCCTCATCTTGAAGCTTCCGACTAAGATTGATTCATGGATCGGCCTTTTCAACAAGGCGACAAGATTGTCCTCATTAATCACGTGCTTCAATCCATCACCTTTGTACCAAATTGTTCTATAGATCCCCAGCCTCTATCAAACTTATTAAAGCATGCTCTCTAATTTTTTTGGGGCCAAATTGAGGGCATAACAAATGTCATTGGGTTTCTTGGCTAGACTGCTGCCGCCCCATTTCGAGGGAGGTCCGGAATTTCTCTATCTAATTCTATCAAAGCTTTTGGTATTAAGCTTTGTGGAGATTCGAACCGTTAGCAATTTGTGGTCTCATTTATGCGAGCTAAATATTGCTCTCGATCTCATCCTACTATTGCTTCTACAAAGGGCTCTCATATATGGAAACGAATGTTACTAGCCCGTCCTTTGCCGAGTCTCACATCAAATGGATTGTGGGCAATGGTAATTGTTCTTTATGGAATGATGTTTGGCCGCACAGCTTCTCGCCTAGTCGCCGCCGATTGTCCTTTGGAATGTGTTAAAGAGCTTTTCAAGACTCCCTTTCTCAACCGTGGATACGCCATGTTTCTCCTGGCCCAATGTTCGACTCAATTGCTCCTCAAAGATATCTCTTTAAGTGATGATGTTGATCGGCCA
>CM028378.1:2154752-2202615 GCA_013146195.2 Codonopsis lanceolata
TTAAATCCTTATTTATGAACTGTAATCTTTGCCTCTTTTCATTTTCGCTCCTATAACTCTAATTTTGGGATTCGATGATGTTGGCTGGGTGTATGATGACTAATTGGTTTGATCGAAAACCAAAATGGCGAAAGCTGAAAAGCGTCGACACCCATTTCTTTCCTTTAACCCGTTGGTTTCAATCGTATTAACCACATGACTCTATTCTTACCGAACACACGAAGATGCAGCCATCTCACGGTTTATACACACAAAAATTTCAAAAAAAAAAAACTATGAATCCATCTTTATGCATCTTTTACGGTTTTGCAGGCCCAGCACTAGGTAGGAATCAAGGAAACCCCATTTGATGCCACCTTCGGCGGTTCAAATTAGAATCCCAAAGAAAGGTTTCACACGCCCCTGCGATAATGTTTATCCGGACGGGAATTGGCGTGTCTCTTCCTCGATTCACATTGAGATGACTTCCCGTGAAGAAAATGGATCCGAAATTGAAGGTTGCAACTACAATCATGGAGCCTCGACGGAATCCGAGGAAAGCTTTGAGGTTGAAGAACAAAGTTCCGAGCACACCAGCTCAGATATCCAAATCGTTGAGGTCTTGAGTACCCGTGCCCCAGCACCTGCTAGCCATCCATCTAGGAGCCCGAACTCAGAGAAAACTGGTCCCCAATGAACCTTTGGGGATAACTGAGAATGCTGGAATCGAGGATGCAGAACATGAAGTCATGACCGAAATTGGCGAAGAGAAGGTTGAAGAGAACCTGAGATCTGGGTCACCTTCTCCGAGTACAAGCATTCCCCAAACCCTTAGAGCCAATGCCTAGAGGTGTCAAATAGGGCAAAGCCCATGGGCATACCCGCCTCGCCACCTATTAGGGGCGGGTTGAGCTGGTGTATTCAATACCCACTAGGATGCGGGCTTTTCTCAGTTTTGCCGTTGCATGGTCGGCACCGCATATTCTGAACTTGTATATTAATTTATAAGTTACTAATTACTATTAGTCTATTACTAAGTTATAAGTTATAACTTAATAAGTAATAACTTATAACTTGTTGAGTTAGCCCAGGCCCATTTGGCCATTTCAATTTTCATCCCAAATCATCCATTGAGTAATTTACTGTTGAGGGCATGGGCATCAGGTTCAGGGCACTAAGGGTTAGGTTACGTTAGGGTGAAAAACTGAAGACTCTCACTCTCTCACTCGTCTCATTCTCATCTCATCTGTTGTCTCTCACGAGACTCTAAGTCTCTCACTGGCAATCACTTGCTTTCTCCATCGCTTACTGCCTCGCAGTGAAGATCAAGAGTGAAGACTCTTCAAGTCTTCAGTTCGCAAAGACGCATCGCTCACGATTTGTCCTCAACCGAAGTCATCGAGTCATCGAGTCACCGACCGAGATCCAGAGACCTCCACGCCTAGTAGCCGACAAATGTCTTCGCCAGATATCGTCTCCACCTCGTGCCTCTACTGCGAATCGCCGATCGCCGTCCCTGCTTCCAGATCCTGGCGTCTACTCCAACCTCCAGTCCTGTTGTTTCCAGATCTGGCCTCCATTTCTACTTTTTCATTCTCCTATTTAGTTCGATTTTAATGCAACTCTATGGTTGGTAAGTAGTCCGTACTAGTTTCCATCCAACTTCAAATACACTAGTAGCTATTGTTCTATAATACAGGATAACAGGAAATTAAAAAAGCTCCCTCGAATTTTGGGGATCTTCTTAGTGATTTAGGTTAAGCTTTGTTCAAAATGGTGGCATTTTTTTTGTTTACAGATGTATAATTTTATTGGTATGGTGGCATTTTTTTTGTTTACAGATGTATAATTTTATTGGTATGATGATTGGTGGTATGTGTATATTGGTATAATTGGTGGTATATGTATATTGGTATATGACTGGAGTCTGAATTTTTGCCTAATTGGTGTATATTGGTATTTTTGCCTAGTTGGTGTATATTGGTAAATAAATCCATTTTTTGCGGGCTTGCCCGTTTTGCCCGCTGGCCCTACGTGGGGCTATTTGGGCTAAGAGTTTTCGGGACCGTTACGTTTGCGAGCTTTCCTGTCTCGCCACGTTTCACAGCGGGCTTTCCAGGCCCGCGGGCAAACCCGCCCCGCAGGTCCGTTTTGATATCTCTACCAATGCCATTCATAAAGGGAAGAAACTTGCCACCGAGGAGGAACCCGGTTGGGAAGTAACCTGGGACGAGTTCAAAACTGAGGAGGATGTCATGGGATGGTTCTACTCGTTGGGTGCTGATCCCAAATACTATCGAGTCAAAGCCTTTGACTTGACCATCGAACCTGGAGAACATGTCGACCAGGGAGATAAAATGGTCTTTTACTTTGATTTTTTCCTGGTCAGGCTTAGGTTGCCTTTAGATCCTTTTATTTGTGAATTCTTAAATATGACCAACGTGCTCCCCTGCGAGCTGACGCTGACCACTATCAGATTCCTGGTCGCATACACTGTTGCTTGCAGATAACTAGGTTATGAGCCCGATATGCTCTTGTTCTACAAACTATTTCTTTTTAAAATCGACCTGAAAACACGCTGTATTTCTGGCCGCTCCAACCCGTACTTCTTCAAATTTCTAAGTGATGGACCGAGCAAGGTTGAAGCGTGGGATAACATTTTATTACTTGTGCAGTCCAGGGTCAACTAGCCGTTTACTTCCCACCTCGAACCACTAAAAGCTCCAGCGTACACCCAAGACCAATTCCGAGTAGGAGTGAACAAAATGCTTTCCGACATCAAGAAAGTTCTGGGTGTGAAAGAAAAGAAAGGCGAACAAGATTTTGTGTTCGATTGGGAAGCTCTGACCCAAAGTGATGTTTATCTGCGCCAAGCCAGGATCCACTATCATTCCGTCCCTTCGATCGAACCCCTTGTGGAGACAGGCAAAGAAGAACCCCATCATTACTAGGGAGGTTGCCACGGGTTCAAGTTTCCAGATGGTCCAGCCTATGTTGGTCATTTAAACACTTTGAATGCTTTCATACGTTCTGCCTGGTTTTAATACTTGCATAAGCTGCATCCTTTTTGTTTTTCTGACATTCTGCTTTGATTCTTTGTAGCCATGAAGAGGTTGAATGATACGAAGAAATTTCTGGAGGCTCAAACAAAAGCCAAAGCCGAGCTGGCGAAGAGAAACCTCGTCCATCCCCCAAAAGTTCATTTCGTGACCACTGTACGAGGCGGGCAAAGACGGTCTGAAGAAGCAAATCGAGCCACCCCTGTCACTGAACCAACAAGCACCCACGCCAAACCTCCTTCCCCGACCAAAACAAAAACCAAAGCACCAACAAAGAAGAAGAGACTGCGCCATGAAGTCCCCAACCGAAAAATATACTGATCAATAGTAGAAAAGACTGAGCCCGACCGGGAAACTTCCTCTTCACGCCGAACTTTAGTCCCATCATTTCAAACAGACAGCTTTAAAATGCCACACACAAGCATTGAAGCGGACATGCTCGTGGAAGAGATCGGAGATGTGCCCTATTTGTAGAAAATCAATCTCCTCGAACAAGGCAATTACAAGGCTGTTAACGGGTAAGAGATTTTGAAGAGGGTCTGCCATCTTGACGCCGCTGCGAGCAACATCCAGACTGCATCCAGTGTCCTAATCGGCAAGATCGGGTTGAACATTAGCGAGGTACACTGGAATATCTTCATATGTCTGATTTTTTGTAGGATTTTGTTATTATGGCCATCTATCTTTACAGATGGCCACCAAATGCTCCCTTCCCTTTGACCGACTGACTGAGAAAATTTCCAGCTGCAACTCCCTTACCAAGGAGAAAAATCATCTGGAAGAACAAGTTAACTCCCTCCGCTCCGAGCTCAAAACCAGCAAAGAGGCAGTTATGACCAAGGTCACCGACCTATCCAAAGTAGAGGAGGAGAAGAGGACCCTCGAGAATCACCTCGCATTTGCTAAAAATTCATAGGAGAAGCTCCTAAAAGAGCTTAGCGAGGCCCGTGCCAATGCCTCTAAGAAGGAAGAAGAACTGGTGTTGGAAATGACACGCCGAATAGACGAGGAAAAACTTGTCCTAGTAAAAGACTTCAAAGCTTCCTCGACTTTCGATGATCTCATGTATCCCTATTATAACCAGGGCATGAATCACATTTTGAGGCAAGCTGCCATCAGCGAATTCCCCGACCTCATACCCACTATGCTCGCCTCCTGGGGAACAGCCTCCCCTTTTAATCGAAAAATTCACGAAGGCCACTCCCTCGTGCCGTATAGTATGGAAGAGCTAGGATTGCTTACTGAGGAGGATGCCAAGTCGGGGTTATTTGCCTGGAATCCACCTGCACTTATGGCCAACAACGTGGCTGACCTCATGACCGAAATTTATAAAGCCCAGCTGTCAGAGATGCCCGAGCAAACAACAACAACTGATGGGGAAGTCATCATACTTGAGGGAGCTGGTGATGTCGATGCGAGCATGACGATCGATGGTATCGCTCCCCTTTCTTAATTTTGACCTGCGCGCCACTTGAAAACGAAAAACAATGCCTTTCTTTGGGTCTGTAATATGTAAACTCTCTCTCTTTTTTGCATGAATATCACCACATTTCACATAAAGCGGCATGTTTATTACCATTTATTCACATGAAGTGAATTTTAGGCACCCACTAAAAACTCAACTCGTTAACCACTCAAACCCTAAGCATAAATTAAGATCCAAGTCATGTATAATTCTATATCCAAATTTTCGAACACCAATCTTCTCAATCGAGCAAGAACATACCGAGCTCAATGAAGATACATAATCGAAATATAAATTGAACACACCACTCGAACACCAACACTCCCGACCAAGCAGAGAAAAATCCTACTTGACGAAAAGGCATAATCGAGATAACAGACTCGAACACGAACCCTTTTTCACGAGTAGAGATATTTCTTAATAGTGAAAAAGAGAATAATCGAGATAACAATTAAACATCACTCGAACACCAACTTTTTAATCGAGTAGAGACACCTCATGCTCGATAAAAAGCATAATTGAGGCAAACATTAAATGTAACAGTCGAGATAAAAGAAATGAATCTCAAAGTAAACCCATTTATTCATCCCAACTTACAATCAAGTAGAAGTGAAAACAAACAGCTTGCACATTTCCCATCAACGGTAGTATTTCTTTAAATGATCTGTGTGCCATGGATGCTTCAGCTCGTTGCCTTCTTCTGTCCGCAACATATAGGTCCTTTCCCTGACTACTTTCACAATTTGAAAAGGACCTTCCCAATTTAGGAGAAAGCTTTCTCTGCTCGATGACATGTTGCTTCAATTTTTCGGAGGACCCAATCGCCCACAGCAAATGACCGACCCCAAACTCTCTTATCGTGGTGGGCCTTTGCTCACTGCTTATAATTGGTCATTCTCATTTTAGATTCTACTCGTTTTTCTTCCAAATAGACGAGATCACCGCCTCGGCTATAATGTTATGTTCTGTATCGTAATGAAACACTCTGTAGTTCGGTAAATACATCTCCACTGGTGCCATAGCTTCTGAACCGTAAGCGAGGGAAAACAGGGTTTCACCCGTTGGCCCCCTTACCGATGTTCTAACCGCCCACAATGCTGACGGTAATTCATCTACCCATCTTCCAGATTTTTCCTCCAGGCTTCTCTTAAGGGCATGCAACACCTGCTTGTTCGTTGCCTCTGCCTGTCCATTTCTCCGAGGTTACGCCACAGATGACTGCCAATGTTTCACACGCATCTGCTCGTAGGCCCTTGTGAATTTTTTTGAAAACTGAGTTCCATGATCGGAAACTATAGCCCGAGGTACACCAAAACGACACCAAATGTGCTCATGTACAAAATCAATCATATTGACTTCACTAATAGTGGCCAAAGGTTTAGCTTCTACCCATTTTGTGAAGTAATCCACTGTGACCACTGCATACTTAAACTTCGAACGGGCTAACGGAAAAGGACCGATCAAGTCTATCCCCCACATATCAAACGGACATGACGCCACCACGGGAGTCTGCTCGGTAGAAGGTAGTCGAGGAACATCAACATAACACTGACACTTATCATAACGCCAAACATACATTTCTGCATCCCGCCTTAGAGTAATCTAATAAAAGCCTGCATCCAAGACCTTTTCTGCCAGTGACCGTTGGCATGGGTGTCCTCCACACTATCCTTCATGAATTTTCCCAAGTACACCTTCGGTCATCTCTGGTTGCACACATCTGAGTAGAGGCCTTGTATATGGTAGCCTATAATGGATCTTATCTAAGATGGCGTATCGACATGCTCGCTTCTGAATGGTTCTTGCTTCTGATTTGTCCTTGGGCAAAGTTCTCTGCTCGATGTAATCTTTCAAGTCATCAATACAACACCTTGTTGCTGGCTCAATGTCCATGATTACCTCCTTCTCTATTGCAGATATTTCTAGATACTCGATCATGACACCTGGATACAGGAATTGAATTTCCTCCTCTGTCATTTTAAAAAGATAATCCGTGCACATGTTATCCTCGCGATCAATTCTGACTAACTCCCAATAATCGAAATCTTTCAAAATTTCTTTTACCATCCCGCAATACCGAACCAGAACTGGATGATGAACTGCATAGTCGCCTTTGACTTGATTTACTACCAGTTGTGAATCACTGTAGATCACAACTTCCCGAACACCTACGTCTTGTGTAAGTTCAAGCCCTGCAATCAAAGCTTCGTTTTCGGCCTGATTGTTAGATGTCGGAAACTTAAAGTGTAAAGCCTTCTCAAATTCCACATCCTGCTCAGGCGGAACCAGTAAGAGGCCCGCACCACTTCCTAGCTTGCTAGCTACTCTATCCACATGAAGTTCCAAGCAGTAATCGAGACGAGATCGCTGAAGGGGAACATGCATTGGTGAGGGCTGAGGGAAAATTCTTTCCTCGCTCGGACTGTTGAAACTTGTTTCTGCCACAAAATCTGCCAAAGCTTGTGCCTTTATAGCTTGTTGAGGGTGATAATCGATCCGAATTAAGTCACCGATCGACCAAAGTGAGTGTCGACCGTAAGAGTCCGCTTATGCAATTTTCCTGAGAGGACTGTCCGTGTATACAATGATCAGATGTGCAGAAAAGTAAGCTCGAAGATTTCGAGCAGCAACAACAAATGAATAGACCAACTTTTTTGTATTAAAATAACGCCCCTCCACCGCAGTAAGGGCCTTGGAAACATAATAAACATGCTTTTGTATGTTACATTCTTCCCTAACTAAAACAACAGCCACAGCCTGACCTATGGTCGTGAGATACACATATAAACCTTCACCCATGACCGGGCTACTCAATAATGGAGGCTATCCCAAATACTTCCTCAGCTACTTGAAAGCTTCCTCGCACTCCGCTGTCTAATCAAACCCCTTGTTCCCCCTGAGGAATTTGAAGAAAGGCAAACACCTCTCTACCGACCTGGAGATAAAGCGGCCAAGAGCGATGACCCTGCCATTGAGCTGCTGGACATCCTTTATGCACCGGGAGGCTTCATCGAGGCCAGCGCTGCAATTTTCTCAGGATTTGCCTTGATCTCTCTTTCATTCACCATGAAACCCAGGAACTTGCCCGCTTTCACCCCGAACACACAATTGCTCGGATTGAGCTTCATATTATTCTTCCTTAGGTTGCCAAAGGTCTCCTCTAAATCAACTGTATGGTCGCGTCCTTTTGATTTCACGACCATATCGTCAATGTAAGCTTCGACATTCCTGCCAATCTGCGATCTGAAGACGCTATTCACCATCCGCTGATAAGTAGCCCCTGCATTTTTCAGGCTGAAGGGCATCATCTTATAACAATAAAGACCACCTGCTGCTCGGAAGGCGATCAATGCCTTGTCCTTCTCATTCATTTTCATCTGATGGTATCCTGAATACACATCGATGAAGCTCAGAAATTCAAAGCCCGCTATAGCATCCACCAGCTTGCCGATGCGAGGAAGAGGGTAGCAATCCTTCGGGCAGACTTTATTAAGGTCGGTGAAATCCACACACATCCGCCACTTTTCGTTTGACTTTTTTACCATAACCACATTGGCCAACCAAGTCGGATAATGAATTTCTTCAATTATATCCGCACTGAGCAGCTTTTCCACCTTCTCCTTGATTGCCTTATCCTTCTCCGTGTAGTACTGTCTAGGCCGTTGCTGGATTGGCTTGAAAGCTGGATCCACACTAAAGCAATGTACTGCCACCTCCTCGCTAACTCATTCCATGTCATCTGGTCGCCATGCGAACACATCCAAGCTATTTTGGAGCTGCTTGATTAAACTAGCCCGAGCTTCATTTGAAAGTGCCTTGCCTATTTTTATTTTTTGCTCGGGTTAGGCGGAATTGATCAAAATTTCCTTGAGCTCGTCATGGGCGGTGAACTCGGGTTCATCTCGCATCTGCAGCGTGTCACATTCTACTTTTTCATCTTTTTCAGCTTGACTTTCTACTTTGTCGAGCTGATCCAACTCCAAGCCCTCAGCCTGCTCGACTTGTCCCCCCGACCCCATCGTCGGTAAAGGGCAAGTGTCATTTACTTGCAGGCGCTGCTCGCCTTGAGCTGAACTCTCACCGATCATAGCATTTGACAATGGCCCCATCGTTATATGAGACGTTTCCTTGCTACTGATAGTGACTTTCTGCTTTCCATATTCCAAAGTCAGCTTCCGCTTCTTCCTTTGGCTATCTCGAACATACTCCAACACTGTTCGCGGCTGACTCTTTAGGACCCCCACCCCATGGCCTGTGTAAAACTTTGCTCGCTGGTGAGGGATAGAGGCAACCATTTGAAACTTGGTCATGCTGGGCACCCCTAAAATTATGTTGTAGGGGGACTTTGGGTCGATCACCATGAAGGGGACACTTTCCGCTCTGGTGCGACTACCTTCACCAATAAAAACTTCCAGCTCGATTATGCCTTTAACGGGCACCTTATGATCGGTGAAACCTTCAAGAGCTCCTGTATAGGGTTTAAGGCGTCATCTTTTAACTCCAAAACCTGGAAACAGGAATAGTACATCACATCCCTGCATGCTCCTGTATCCACCAGAATCCTGTGTACCACCCAATCGTCGACCAGAGCTGAAACGATCAAAGACTGCTCCCCAGCCATGCTACTTACCAGCTCGTTGCGAGTAAACTGTATGGACTCCTCCCCTGCCTGCAAAGTGGTTGGGCAATCCACCACATTTGACAAAGAATAAATTTGTTTGCCCAACTGAGTGAGAGTAGGCTCCTCATCCATAATCACATTTATTACTCCCCAAATTAGGGGTGCATCCCTGCGAGGGGCATGTCCCCTATTATTCCCATCGCGTTTAAACCGGTCCAACTGACCCTCATTAATTAGCTTCTGAATGGACTTCTTCAGTGGCCAACATTCCTCTGTAGTGTGCCCGTAATCATCACGATATGCACACATTTTCGTTCAGTCCCTGGAATCTGTCGTTTCTAGGTTCATGCGTGGTGCACGGGGGAAGCTCATCCAGGACTTCATACATTATATCCTCCCACAATGTGTTGAGCGGGGTAAGGTCACTTTCCCGAAGAAACTCCCCTGGGCGGTCATACCGTGACTTGTTTCTATTATAGCCGCCTCCTACACCCTGGCCGCTACTTTTGGCATTACTTCCATTACCCCCGACCTCTGTGCTATCCTTCTTCTTTTCCTTCTTTACGGTTTCACACACACACCATTTTAAAGCCCGCATCAACATTTCTGCCTGCGTCTTTGGCTCCCTCATGCTCAGTTCTGACCTTAGGCCCCCTTCTCCCTCGAGCAAACCTGTTTCAAAACACAGAGTGACCTCTTGCTCGGACAACCCAGACACTTGCTCAAGCATCTTTGTGAATCTCTCCAAGTAGTTGGATGTTGATTCATGGGCCCCCTGTTTAACCTTTGACAAGTCTGCCCTTGTCTTCACAATTGCCCCTAAGGTCCCAAAGTTAGCCAAGAATTTTGCCCGCAAATCAGCCCAATTGTTGATAAATTGGCGAGGAAGGGCTCCTATCCAAGTCAAAGCCTTCCCTTGCAACGAGCCTACGAAGGCCCGGAATTTCAACGCCTCATCCGAGGTCACCAAGCTAATCTGGGATTTAAAGGACATTAACTAGTCCCTTGCCTTGGTCTTCCCTGTATATTCCTTAATATTGAGAAAGATGAGACCCTGGGCCAGAGGAGCATTCTCTATCCAAGGAGCCAGAGGGCTAGCTGAAGTGCCCAAAAAATTGTCATCAAGGGCCTTGCCCTATTCCTATGCCTCCATATGGCGCTTCATGTCCTCAAACTCCTGCATACTGACTGTTGCAGGCAAACCACCCGCGGGCTGAGGCTAGACACCAGGCACAAGAGGGGCCTGTGAGGTTCCCATAGCTCCCATAGCTTGAGCTATGCCCACAGACCGCGCCACTTGTGCCTGTGCACCCTCCGCGACCTGACGTGCTTTTCCTGGGCTATTCCTACCCCATTTTCCTGACCACTGCGAAGGGGCAACTCCTGCCTGCCCCGGGAATGCCGAGATGGTGTCCCATGTCTTTGAGCCCGTGACCTACAAGGCGAAGGTGTGTGGTGCCGACGAGCATGCGACCTCCATGTAGATGGAGATCGATGCTTGCGAGCATGCGACCTCCATGGAGATGGAGATCGATGCTTGTGAGCATGCACCCTAGGCGAAGACGGTGACCGAAGCTTGCGAGCATACGACCCTCGTAGGGAAGGTGACTTATGGCGGCGGTAGGACTGAGCCGAATCCTCCCCTACCCGGGGACCGAGACGAGGATGCACACTCGGGGCAACCCTATGACTAGCCTGCCCTTCATGCTAGCTACGTCCCCTGTTCGATTCTCGCTCTCGGGGTTGCAGCGGATCCTGAACTGGTCTTTGTGGTTCCCTCCCTGATCTAGGCACACTGATCGCTTGACTCGGTGTGGACATGGCCGGAAGAGGTTCCAACTCAATAGGCAATGGAGGCTTGCCCATAGCAATCAATTGCTGGTTCAACTGGTGCATCTGTCCCAGATATATAGCCCTCTGACGCAGTGCCTCTTCCCGAAATTCATTGTCCAAACCACCTGCAGCCATAGCACTTCGGGCCAATGAATCCAGACCCCGTCTTTGATTCAACTAAATGGTCACGTCTTGAATGGGGAGGCGGGTTTCCCGGAGGTAACTACCCACGTCCAAGACGACCGTTACTGAATTACCGAGCACAGTGAGCATGCTCGCCTTGACCTTTCTATTTGCTCGCTGCATACTTGGAACCTTGCTTGCTCCATACTTGGCCCCAGCTCGCTGCACACTTGGCCCCCAGGCTTCCGGGGAAAGGGTGCTCGTCTATTAGGCCAAAACGGTTAAAGACTAGGCACTGCTCGCCTATGACTTGGATTTGGAACATGAGGAGTGCACGTGTTTCGCTCGTGATTGAGGAAGGCGTGCCGTGCACGTGACCGGTGCTTGGACCTATTGGGTTAGGCAAAACAAGTAGATTTATATTTAATATTTAGTAATATTTTTATTAACTTGACAAAAAAGTACTCCCTCCGATTTTTAATTATTTTCCTCCTTGATCTGACACATCGTTTAAAAAAAGTAATTGACTGAATTATAAATATTGATATAATGTGTGGTGTTTTTTTTTAATACTCTTGAGCATGTGGGCATAATTTAAGTAGGTAAAAAAATACGTATAAAGTGGTAAAAGTGTTTTTTTTAAAGGAAGTTTTGAAAGAGGAAAATTTCAAAATCAGATAAAAAAGAAAAAAAGAGACAATTATTTGAAATCGGAGGGAGTAATAAAAAAGCACACGAACAAATGAACAATAATATAATAGTAGTACCCTTAAAAAAAAGAAAGACAATGATTCTCTCTATCCTAAAATAAATATCCTCATGGTTTTTTTTTTGTTTCGAAACATATTTAAAATCATTTTTTCTATAATACTCTTATTCAATGTGAGATGTAAAAAAAAACAAAGAAGAGATATATTGATTTGATACTATCAAAAAATATCAACAATATCAAAAAAATATCAACAATATCAAAGAAAAATATATTTAAAACTTGTTACTTCCTCCCTTCAATCCAAAGTTTCCGTATTTGAAAAGTTTAATACTTAAGGGATAAATAATGAACGTTAGAGTTTGTCATTTTTTCATCTTCCGTGTGAGGGTGTGAATACATTATACTCATCATTTTTCTTTTAAAAAACTCTTTCTATTGGTTGTTTCATTTTCTTTTATTTTTTAATTTTTTGTCAAATTTTATTTTAGTAGTGAGACGAAAGTCATATAAGATCAAATCCACGTTTACATTAGAGAGGTCCGTTTTAATTAAATGTGAATCAAGGCAAAATTATCACATATGATTGAGAGTGTTAATTACCACGACCACGTAGCTCGCATCATCCACTTCTGCATTGAACATATTTTTTCTTTCAAAAAGAGTATAAATTGTAAGTGACATATAATTTTTTTCACTTTCACACTAACATTGACCATGTTAAGACTTCACTAAGAAGTACTTTAATAGGATTAAAGGAAAATTATATAACATCAATCTATTTTTTTCAATTAACGTAAAATCTTAATGAAAAATACGCATGTCTTTTACATTGATGCAATAAATATAGTTTTGTTGTGAAATATATCAAATGAAAATATAGTAATAATGAAGAAAGATAAATGAAGCAAGAGAATAGTAGAATGTGTATTTCATAATCTTCTAGATCCACCAATACAACTTACATTGTCTCTATTTATAGGCTAAAGAGATAATTGATACAATAATGAGAATAAATATCCGTTAGTGTGGTAGTTAGAAATATGGGAGAAGGTAATGAGATTAACTCTCCATAAGTGTGGGAGTTGAAGAGATGGAAGACCATACAAGAGGTTACATATCATATGTGGTATAATGTGTATGGACATCCATATAATTATTCATATATTTATAACACTCTCCCTTTGAGGTCCATTACACAAAGAACATGTCTCGTTAAAACCTTACTAGATAAACCCGGTGGGAAAGAATCATAGTGAAGGAAATACATTGTCCTTTGTGTCTAAAACTCCCCCTGGTTGACACGACTTCTTAATATCCTCATACCCGGCCCAAAACCGGTCACGAGCAGAGCACGAGCTATCATCACGTGCCGGTCACGAGCACAAACCCTACAAGGCCCACAGGCCCAGCAAGCAAAGCTATGGCAGCATCGAGCAGCGAGCATGACATTCCCGACCAAACCTGGACGGGCACAGGCCCTGCCTGTCCGACCAGGGGCCATGCCTGGGAAATGTGCTCGCCCCAGTCCAACACCTATTACACAAGCGGGCAGGGCCCTGCCCGCCCAGTCCAATATCGAGCAAAAGACACCAGTAGCTTGCTCGCCAAGACACTGTTGAAGATTACCATATGTGGGCATGACACTTGCCTTATCCGTTCCTGATATCTCGCGGCCAGCCGCGAATCATGCCTAAAATCTAGGAATCCCCTCCTTGTTGAACCAGATAACTAAGGAAACCAGATCCTACACGGATTCAACCACAAAAGTGCCAATAAATACTCCTCCACCAGACATCACAAGGTACACGCATTCATACACTCGTCCTCTTCCTTGAGCTCTGGTATTCTGCTTTACACACGATACTTACTCTCACTCCGGAGGGGTTTCGCGAGGCCCTGCCTTGCACTTCCACTCAGGTTTTCTCTGTTCTTAGCCAGGTTCAAGGAAGCAGATTCAAGCCCAGATATCCTACCCAAAGCATAGACGGCCCAAGATGAAGATTTTGCCACATCAGTTTGGTTCCGTTGCCGGGAAATCGAACTAACAAACACCCATTTTTTCTCAAAGTTTTTCGGTACAAGTTTCCAACCCTTGCAATGGCCGGTAAGAGCAGCAAGCACCATGCTAATGTGAGCAACAACCAGGCTGGTAGTCAATTGGCCGGTGACCTCCCACCAAAAGCACCCCAAGGGGTTTAGACAAGGAGCAAGAGGATGGCCGCATGGCAAGCAACTCATGGGAAGGACGTGCCCTATGTGGAGGAGCAGCCATCTCAACGTGCTAGCCAGAGCCGGGCCAGCCAACGTGATGCCAGAGAAATCATCAATGAGCAGCGCAGTACCCGCGCAGATGCTATGGATCTCAGGGCACAACTAAATCACCAAAAGGAGAACGGCCATGGCAACCACGTGAATCCGCCGGGACAAGCCCCCGAACAACAGGCCGCTGCTCTCCAAGTCCAAGCAGACTACTATAGCAAGATGTACAGGCTCAATCAGCAATTACTTACCTTGGGCCATGCCCCGGTTCCGGTGGTTGATTTGGAATTGCCAACTCTCAGCGTCCCCGTGGCTGTTGGTGATGGCCACGCCTTACAACATATGCCCGCTCCAAGCAAGCGATTCCAATATGTTATCCGCATGCCGTCAGAAAAGGCTGAAGAGGTAAAACGAGTAGATGACCAGGCGGAAAGCAGATATAGCCGTCCAAATTTTTCACACAAACGTAGTCGCGGGCAAAATCATTATGCCCGCAGTGAAAGTCACAGTCACCGCAGAGCTCGCGAACACGCCGAGAAAGAGGCATACCGGCCAAAGCGTAGATCACGAATAGACAGAGAGGTGGAAGCTTCGCCCACCGCTCGCCTTACGCCAAATTTTCACACGAACACCGGTCGGATCATGCCCGCTCATCTGGCATCAACTTAGATGCGGAGCGCTTCCGAAGCAGCATGGAAGCTATGAAACGTGACATGGTAAAACAAATGGCTAACCTGGTTGTGGCCAAGCCCCTATGGTGTCATTAAGCCATTGGAGGTAGCCCTTTCACCCCGAATCGAAAATGCGCCACCCAAGAAGGTATCATATTCCCACAATTTGAGAAATACTCGGAAGACACGGGCCAAGTTGATCGGCTCGAGATCATTCGAGGCATCTGGTCGAATGGTGGTGATGTGAGGCTCAAAATGCGAGTAGCATTCGAGGGGGCCCTTCGGGGAAAGCTGCAAGCATGGTTAGGAAGGTTCCCAGGGATCCATCAGCCGGTTGGGAAGTGTTAAGAGAGAAATTCCTAGAAGAATTGACGCCCGGACACACCAACCGGTTCGATCTCGCTAAAGTCAAACAGGGTGAGCAGAGCATGAGTCCACGGAGCTATTTGAAGAGGTTCGAGGAGATGCTCGACCAAGTGACCTGACCGTAAATAACTTACGCTATCTAAACAACATGAAAGTAGGCCATCAAGACAATGTTAGCTATGAACCCTGAGCTTCCAAGGTGAAGCGCTAGCAAGTTCCACTTCTCTTCTCGACCAAGCTCAAGCCGAATGCAGGACAAAATAAAAATAAGACAAGGCCAGACATCAAGCCACGCCACGCCCAGACTGGCAGATGTCGTCAAGCAGACGTAGAGATCATCTACTCAGGCGCAGGTTATTCGTAGAGGCACGGTTTACTCCCACGAACACTACGCGGGAAGAAATCATGCTCCAAGCTGGAGATGCTCGCCGCCTCCCCTATCCTCTTGATCCCGAGCTCGCCCATACTAGGGACCCCAACAAATACCGCGACTACCATCATCATGTACCGGGCACACCACGTAAGAATGCATAATGTTGAAGCGAGATATAGAACCCATTAACGCGGCAAATTGAACCACTTTAAGAAAGATCGTGGGCAACGAGAACAACGCGATAATGACATGCATGGGAGACCTCCAAGAGGAAGAGGCTGGCCGAGGCCTCCCGGTCGAGGAGTAGTCAATATGATCCGGGGAAGAGATTTCCATCCAACACTTAACTTGGGAAGCACATATATTCCATCTCTCGAGCAATAAATTCTCCAGGTAGTCTGACGAGGCGGGGGGGAGCCAATCTTCTTATTTCGCTGACGAGCTAGCGAAGCCCCTCAGACGGCAACCGTTGAAGGTCATCTCTTTGCTGCAGTAAATGAATGGCAAGTCCCTGAGAGTCTGCTCGATCTAGAAGTGCGAGACATCATGTATTATTCACAGCGAAAGAGTTAGACTTAGCGAGATGCGGCTCAAGCACTACTTACCTTGGAAAAGAAGCTGGAAGGGTTCATGCAACCATCAGAGTGGGCGTCAAAGGGACCATCGAACTTGAGGTTTTCATGGGAGGCAGCCGAGCAGAGAGATGATCACTCTCACGGTGATCGACCTCAAATCGATACAAGCTAAATCACAGGCGCGCCCGGCATGGCAAATTTGAGATGGTTGCCGATACCTCACCAGAAGGCAAAATTTTACGAGGATGGAGTGGGTATCTTGAATAGCAAACCAGGGCAATGTGGGAGTATGTCAGAGACTCCCAAAGAAAAAAGCAAAAGCGATCGTGGACATTCAGACCAGGCAACAGAAAAGATGCCCGATGCTGCTCGACGATGCTCTGCCTCCCATAAGCAACATAGAGATCGGACAAAGTCGGGAGAGAGGATCCCATGGAAGCAGACGAGCCTGAGCAGGCCCGTCCCAGCTCATTCGAGGCGTAAGGCTAAGCGCCCAAAGCCACAAGATATTGAGATGGATACCCTGCAAGTGCGGGATGAACCCGATATTCAACCTGAAGGCGAGCTGGAAGAGATAATCATCAATCCCTCCTACCCAGAGCAAGAAAATCAAAATCGGGAAGGCCATGCCTCTGAAGCTCGGGAAAGGCTAATTGCTAAAAAGCATGCGGATGTATTTGCACGGGCATCGAAGATATGCAAGGGATCGGCGAGGCGTTGCGCCATGACTTGAATGTTGATCCAACATTCAGGACCTATCAACGGCGCCCAAGGCAATACTCCCAGGAGAAAAGTGCGCAGCCATCAGAGGCGAAAAAAGCTTACGAAGGCAGATATCATCGAGGAAATACAATACCCAACTTGGTTGGCAAACGTGGTAATGGTCAAGAAAGCCAATGACAAATGGCGGATGTGCGTCGACTTCACGAGCCTCAACAAAGCTTTGCCCCGTGCCGTATAGACATGCTCGTGGACTCCATCGCCGGTTTTGAAATGCTCGGCTTTACGGGCGCATACTCGGGTACCACCGGTCGGGATGAGCGAGCAAGATAAAGCAAAAACGACCTTCGAGGCGGCGGGAGGCCTATCTTGCTACAAGATGATGCCGTTTGGCCTAAAGAATGCGGGGGCAACTTATCAGCGCATGGTTAACAAGGTCTTCGGTTCGCAGCTTGGGAGGAACATGGAAGCGTACATAGATGACATGGTCATCAAAACTAAAGACCGCGACCACACTCTTGACTTGGCAGAAACATTTGCCAATCTACGAAGACATAACATGAAGTTGAATCCGGGCAAATGCGCTTTCGGGGTTCGGCGGGGAAAATTCCTCGGGTTTATGGTTGTCGGCGTGGTATAGAAGCAAACAAACCGAGAAAAGATCCGAGCCTACTCGACATGAAAGCAGCCCTCTTGCATCAAACACATACAACAATTGAGCGGTAGAATCATCGCCCTTGGCGCTTCATCTCCCGTCGGCGGAGAAGTGTCTCGGTTCTTGAGTCTGCTTGCGGCAACAAAGGCTTGAATGGAATGCGGTGTGCCAAAGCCTAGGCGGCTCGACTCGGGGAATATCTCGGCAAGCCGCCTCTTGACCTGTGCCGGTGAGCCTTTATGCGTGTATCTAGCGACGCGGACCCGGTGTGGCTGTCTTGGTTAGGGAAGAACTAGACATTCAAAGCTTGTGTATTATGTATCCAAGCCCTCGATCTGTTGAGGGTCGTTACTTAATCGAGAAAAATTAGCTTATTAAGCTTGTTATAGGCTGCAGGAAACTAAGGGCTTATTTTTACGCACATGTAATCATAGTATACAGATGCACCACTACAGAGATCCTTAAGCTTGACTCGTCGAGGCCGGGCTGGGCGATAGAGCTCACTTGAATTCCACATAGACTACACCCGAGGCGAGCAATCAAGGCTCAAGCTTACTGGCCGATTTTACGGTAGAAACAAGCTTCACTCGGCAAGAAGAGCACGAAACCCGTGTCCAAGCGAGCAGAGCAAGGCATTGCCATGACCCGACACGCCTCTTGTTGGGATTTATATGTTGATGGAGGCGGCGAGCAAAGTCGGGGCGGAGGCGGCATCCTTCTCATAGCTCAGAGCCAAGTTCTGAGTCGAGCTAGCATTACGATTTAAGTTCCCGCCTCAACAACGTTGCGAGTCTGAAGCGATAATTGCGGCCTCGAACTAGCGGCCGGACATGGGAGTAGATATGATCACGGTGTACTCGGATTCTGGCGGTTGTAAACCAAGTCGGGGGAATACATGGTACATCACCCCTCATTAGTCAAATCTGCCGAACTTGTCGAAGGAATTTTGAAAATTTTCAAATTGCGGGAGATAATCGAGAATAAGCGGACAACATGCGGCGGATTACTTATCTAAGATCGGCGAGGAAAATTTGTCATTCTTGAATCCTTCGGTAATGATCGAGCACCTAGAAACTCTATCGATAGACCGGTGGTAATGGACATTGAGCCGGCGACGGGGAGTTGGATTGGCGATTACAAGGACTATATCGGCGAGGGGATCACCTTGCCGAGACAAAGTCAAGCCACCACAATCGAAGCCGAAGCCGGGCTGTCGGTACTCGGTAGTAGAAGGAATGCTTGTACAAGCGATCTAAGGTCGGACCAATGCTTCGTTGTGTGCCCCAGTGCTTGAAGGTGTCTGTATGAAGTGCGAGGGAGAATGGCGGCCACCGGGCACCAGCTTAGCGAGAAAGGGTATTAGCGCGGGATACTATTGGATAACCCTCGGAAGGGATGCGAGAGATATCGTTCGTGAATGTGACAAGTGCCAAAGCTGCAGCGGACATCTTGAGGCGCCATCCACCATGCAAGCCCGATCGTTGCGGCTGGCCCGCCGACATGTGGGGGATTGACTTTGATCGGCCCGTTTCCACTTGCCCAAGGCAAATACAAATATACGGTGGTCACCATTGATTACTTTACAAAATGGATAGAAGCGAAACCTTTGGCCAAGATCACAGAAGCAAATGTCATCAAATTCGTTCATGATCAAGTGTGGTGTAGGTTCGGCCTCCCGCGGGCAATCATATCAGATCACGGCACACAGTTCTCGGACAAGTTTACTACAGAATGTGCTCGCTTAGGTGTCAAGCATTGGCAGTCATCCGTAGCCTATCCTCGAGGGGCAGACGGCGAAGGAAACAAACGACTCTTACACGCACTCAAGAGAAATTTAGAAGGGCGAGCAGGGAAATGGGCCGAAGAACTACCATCAGCATTATGGGTAGTCAGAACTACTGTGCGCGGTCCAATAGGGGAAACCCCATTCGCTCTCACTTACGGGTCGGAGGCAATGATTCCAATCGAAATGGCTCTGCCTAGTTATCGAGTTCTCATTACAGTGAGCAGAACAATCAACTTGCGCGGGCAATAGACCTTGACCTCCTAGAAGAAAGAAGACTGAATGCTCGACTCAGAATGGTCAATTACAAGCAGCGGGCAAAAGCTCATCATGACAGAAAAGTTCGAGGCAGAGCCTTCATGGTTGGTGACTGGGTGCTCAAAAAGATTGAGGTAACCGGCTAGCGAGCAGAATGGGGAAAGCTCTCACCTAATTGGGAAGGACCTTTCCAGGTTACTGGTATAATTAGAGAAGGCACTTACACACTCCGGACTCGTGAAGGAAAAGACCTAAAGCATCCATGGCATGCTAATCATTTGAAAAAGTATTATCCGTAGAGTTGATCTTCCATACATGAACGGGCAAGACCCTCAGCCCTGTTGAGGGTCACGAATTTTATTCAATAAAGGCAAGTTTTCTATAATGTGTTCATTCAGACTATATTAGCATCGATTGTTTACATTATATTCGTAAAAGCTGCTTGCCTAAAAGCGACCAGGGCCAAGCCCAGTCAACACTCAAAATACCCAAGTACTAGTGAACTTAATTTCTCCGTGGATGAGATGCGGCCCTGCCCGGTTCACGTACTTAGGATGCCCGCCACGCGGTAGGGGCCACGCCCACCGGATAACGACTAGCTACCTCGGGTTCACGAGTAACACTGGTTAGTCGTATATCCTTACACCCAGTTGATATACTGATAACCGATTCGAGTTACCCACACCGAGCAATGGCCGTGCCCAGTTCTCAGTTGCCGAGCTGGGCCATGTCTGCTAGGCAATCAGCTGAAGCTCGCCCCAGGCGATAGGGGCCCTGCCCATTCAAAGCCTTGGTCCATACCAAGCACGGGCCATTTGCACGATAAGGATAAGGCACTACTCACTGTAAGACATTAACCGGAAAGCCTACCTTGTATTTATGGGTTAATTTTGATACAATATTGACATTAACCCTAAAAGGTATGATGTGCCTACCTTATTATTTATGGGTTAATTTTTGCTCATATTCTTGCATTTTTGGGGATTGCCCCACATACAAGTGTATCAGTACTAATAGAATGCAGGAAAGTACGAGTAAAGAAGCAACTACTGAGCAAAAATCATAAAACAAAAGAATAAGTTACAGGATCCTTGTTCGACAGAAACAAAATCAGTTGTCAAATATTACAAATATCAGTACAAAGGGGCCCATCGGCCAAACAAGACACTAAGATGCATCAGGAGCGGTTCGAGCAACATCAGCTACTTCCTCGGTGATAGGAGCTTGAAGCTCCACTTGAAGCTGAGCAGCAGCCTCCGTGAGGCGCCCTTCATTTTCTGCCCTCTTGGCATCTATCAGGCTACAGACATTCACTGCCAGCGGGTTGGGGGGATCCCACGGCTCCAAGCCATCATCAAGATCATCTCGGGCCAAGGCCTCCAGTTCGGTTTGAGTGTAGGGCACTAGGTGGTGCAGCTTCCGGGCTTCCAGACAGTAGGGGTCGAGCAACGCCCACTCAGCCATTGTCCCCATATCCACCGCCCCCGTACCCGCGAGCATCCGCGGGATGTGGTTGGTGCCCACCTCATAGTAGGGGAAAATGGCCTTGCGCACCTGGGAAGCATAAGCCGGGGAGGCCTCAAAATCCTTTACAGCCTGCTCCTTGGCCGGCACCAGCTGATCAGAAAAAGAGGACATGGCCGCCGCATCCTTCACCGCTTGAGCCTTCAATGCCCTCACCTCAGCCTGAAGCTGATCCCGCTGTTCGATCAAGGCTCCTTCAGCGGCCAGGGATTTCTTCTGTTGGGCCACCAGGGCCGTCTTCTCCTCGGCCAGAACCTTCTTGTCAGCCTCGAGCTTTTTGGTCGCGGCTGCACTCTCCTTCAGAGATTTGTCAAGGGCAGCCACTTACTCATTCTTGCTTTTCACAAGGCCGGTCAACTCAACCCCCTCGGCCTCGGCCTTCTTCCGTGCATCCCTCTCCTCAGTGTATCGGTTATAGAGATTCGTGCAAGTGGAAGCAATCTGAAAAAACAGCAGAAACATAAAACAGAGTCAGCACAGGATGAACGAAGATTGATAAAAATAAAGAACAACCGCGAACATACCTCGCTCAAGTTTAAGCCAACATGTCCGAGCAAGACATGCCCGGGAGTATCCCAGTCATGAGTAACATCCTCCTGCAGGAGCCTCTTCATGATGCCCTTACCCTGGCCGGGGGCTTCTGCAGCGAATAAGTCAATGTGCCCGATGTTAGGGACCTCTGACATCCCGACTACTCGAGGCGGCGGCGGCGGTGGTCGGCATCATAAGCGAGGATTCACCACGGCTTCAGGACTCCCGAGCGTGTGTTCGAGTCCACGCCGGGAGCAGACCTATCAGTTGACAGAGAAGGCTGCCTTTTTCTTTTCCCCCTTAGCGGACCCTTAGCGGCATCATCATCGTAGGCGGGTACTTGACGACAAGCGGGGGAGGAGGAGGAGGGAGTGTTTCGGCTAGCTTCTTCGCTGCATGAGTTTTCTTGGCTGCGGGGCCAAAAGGAACCAGAGGAACATCTTGGGGTGGTTTGCTCGCTAGAGCAGCCACCCTTCTGCTCTATTCGGCCTCTAACCTCTGGAGCTGCCTTAGGGTCATCATCGTTGCAAAAGGAAAAAAGGAGAATCAGTACTATGTTCGCAAAGTAGAGTAGTTATTTAACCAGTCAAGAAGAAAATAAACCAGGAGCAAGGGTATAAGCAGGCGTGCAGTCGTGCCCAAGCCTACGGCATTCCTGACAATTTGCTCGAAAATTTTGGCCATGACAATCACCCCAGTACATATGGGCCTCTTCCTCATCAAACGTGCACAATGGCTCAACCTCGGGAACGGTTGCCTGGAGCACCCCGGCCAAACGAAGATTTCTTGGGTTACAACACAACTCCTTCCAATCAAACAGATACTCCTGGCTGATCCGCCTCTCCCCTTCCATCACACACCCAAGTGCATCCCGAATAAGAGCTAAACGACCAGTGTCCCCGTTTTGAAAGTTGTCGCGGGGAAGTTTGGGGACGTGGATGCTAGCCTGACTCATTGGCATTATCGGCCAACCTCTCCTCGATTCAACTAAAAGTCCTCTTCGGTCCCAGGCCTCGACCTTGCCCGGGACATCAGAAAGGATGCGAAGGAAACTCGAGTTAGACCGTGCATTAACTCGGCCATAAGTATCAACGGTGAGTATAAACAGATGCCGGAATAATTTAATCGTGGGCTCTATCCGCAACAGCCGGCACACCACGATATACGCCATCAGGTCCCGTACAGTGTTCAGCATCAAATCACTGGGCATCGGGCAAAAAGTCTTCAGAAACTGTAGAAAATAGGGGTCGAGGGGCAATCGTAATCCCACTCGGAAAAAATCTGCGTAGAACATCAACTTCCCGCCTTGCTCGCGGGGATACTCGCCGTCCACCAACGCGGCCTTCTCCACACGATAATCCTCTACCTCTATGCCCATCGAGGTGAACCAGGCGGTTAGCTTAGCCGGCGTATCTAACGACGCCCAGTGGGCTGTGTACAAAGTCTCATCAGCCTCGGACATCCAGGCGGGAGCGGGGACAGAAGTGGTAGCCTTGTCTTCTGCATGGGTAGTTCGTTGTCTTCTTCTCCGCGCAATCGGGATGTTATCAGAATCCTCTTCAGCCGAGTGGCAGACCTCGTTGACAGCCAAAAGTTCCCTTCTCCCGGGCAGGACAACATCATCCGCCCTCTCCTCGGACATGGTCCTCTCTTCGGCCAATTGAGCGTGGCCCTGCCCACCAGTGACTAAGCGGCCTTGCTCCACTTCTCCTTCGGACAAGCTCGAGGCGGACAAAGCAATAACGGGCACATGAGCTTGTGGGGGCACGGGCACACGGGGTCGCGCATCTACGACCTCACCGGCCACAGACTCGTCGCCCTCTTCAAACACGACATCAAGGGACGGGGATTTCTCACTGCTCATCGGGTCGTTTTGCCCGCCATAACTGAATTCTTCTCGGTTGTTTTCTGAAAACTCTCCGTCAGACATCTACAGAGATCGAGGAAAAGTAATGGTCAGATCCTGCCCGACGAAAAGAACAGTCACTAAAAGGGGAAAAACCCTAAGTCTAGGTAAAGTCGAAGGGCCCTGCCCACCTAGCGGACATGACACAATGGGGGACTCTCCTCGATCTCAACCTAGGGGCCTTCCTAAGTCCTATCAAGCCTACTCAGAAAACTCAAAAGAAGGGGAAGCAAAGATATTCTACCCAGAAATGCAAATGCTGAAAGAACAAACAGGCAAAACAAAAGATAAAGACAAAGACACTTACTGTTTAAAGGGGCCTTGGAAAGCGTTGCTACGAAATCACGCTTAGAGGCGCATTTAACGAGCGGCGACAACGGCAGTGGCTAAGCACAAGGGGAATCGGGGGCAAGAGCTAGCAGGGTTTTTCTCTCTTCTCTTCTTTCTCTCTCTAGAAATCTTCAAGACCGTAAAGTTCAAATGAACAACGGCTTCCGGCTTAAATAGGTGAGAAAATATGGGGTTTTTGGGGTACCGCGCTGGAAGCTGAAAGGACAAGTACGCCGCCGTCAACCCATGCACGCGCATTAAATGCGTCGTTCCGAGAGAAGTGCCCCCGTCTTTTCGATCACCTCCATGACGGCTCACACGCGCCCCATCCTATTCTCTGACAGATCCCCTTCAGCGAAACGCCTCCTTGATACGCCTTATCTGGCAGTCACGCGAAGTTCTAGAACAATCTATTGCAACCCTCAGCCCGATCATTACTCTACAGAAATTCCTCAAGTGTTTAAGCCCGGGCCATGAGCAACCCCATAACATCCTGTACGCTCCCCGCCTCGAGCATGAATACTCGCTAGGCACGAAGCTAGGGGCCACTGATATACCCGGCCCAAAACCGGCCACGAGCAGAGCACGAGCTATCATCACGTGCCGGTCACGAGCACAAACCCTATAAGGCCCACAGGCCCAACAAGCAAAGCTATGGCAGCGTCGAGCAGCGTGCATGATATTCCCGACCAAGCCTGGACGGGCACAGGCCCTGCCTGTCCGACCAGGGGCCATGCCCGGGAAGCATGCCCGCTCCAGTCCAGCATCTATTACATAAGCGGGCAGGGCTCTGCCCGCCCAATCCAATATCGAGCAAAAGACACCAGTAGCTTGCCCGCCAAGACACTGTTGAAGATTACCATGTGTGGGCAGGACACTTGCCTTATCTGTTCCTTATATCTCGCGGCCAGCCGTGTATCATGCCTAAAAACTAGGGATCCCCTCCTTGTTGAACCAGACAACTGAGGAAACCAGATCCTACACGGATTCAACCACAAAAGGGCGAATAAATACTCCTCCACCAGACATAGCAAAGGTACACGCATTCATACGCTCTTCTTCTTCCTTGAGCTCTGGTATTCTGCTTCACACACGATACTTACTCTCACGCCGGAGGGGTTTCGCGAGGCCCTGCCTTGCACTTCCACTCATGTTTTCTTTGCTCTCAACCAGGTTCAAGGAAGCAGATTCAAGCCCAGATATCCTACCCAAAGTATAGACAGCCCAAGCTGAGGATTTGCCACATCATAAATTATGTGCCAACTAGTTCTTCTTCATTCATTCTATAAACTGGAGAGATACAAGGGACACGAAGGAGAGAAATAACAGAGGATTTTGTTATATAATTTTCGATTAGAGCTTATTTCTTAAATCCAATACCGGAAAAGCTTATGGTTTAGCTCATGGGTTACTTTAAAGCTATTTTGGCGTATTTTAATCTGGTGAATTTCGACCTTTTTGGTAAGGAACTACTTGCGTATGTATGTTCATTGTTGCACGGTCAATAGTCTATTTATCGTGGTTAATATTCGTTATACGTGAAATTGATTAGTTTCTTTTGGTTAATTTGTGATTAATTGGTTATATTGTTGGTTATTTGATAATAAGCCATGCTTTTGAATATGTTTACAAATTGTGATTGTAACTGAGTTGAGATTAACAAGCTTATGTGAAATACGTGAATTATCCATGTTAAGTGGTTGACGAGTTTACTTTATAACTCGTCATATTTATTAAAGTTTTGAATAGTCAATAAATGAACAATCTTTGTGTACAATACTTGGAACACCTGGTGGTGTTTGTTATGTGGCAATAATCTTTTAGGGAAGTGTAGGGCAACCCTGGACTTTACATGGGGCGAAGGACAATGTGAGTCAAGTGTGGAGCTCTATGTGACTCAACCCTTCAATAATGGTCATAGCGGAGGTAATACTCTTTAGTGACACGACTGCTGAGGTTATAGGGACTTGGCCTCGTGTCGACTTGGTACCTGGGTTGTTAATAATCTAAGACTTTTGAAAGTAATCGAATGATGAGAACTACAACAAAAATGGATTATAAGGTCGAAAGTGACTGACTGGAGATATATCTCAATCTTATATCCTTAATTGTGTATTTTTATGTCTATATGATAGTTTATTGTTTAAATGTTAAATAACATATTATAAACTATCTATATGAATTGTCATCATGACATGCTTGATATGTTGCATCCATTCATAGCATGTATAAGTATAGTGGAACCTTATTGTGTTAAATCTCATTGTTTGTTTATGTGTTTTCCGTTGATCACAGCGAGGCGAGGAAGTGATCGTGAGCTGTTCAGGAGTGCCGGAGAGCAGGTGGTTACCATTTTGGGTAGTTGTGGGTCTTGTCAACCTACCTTTGTATAGAACTATCAGCTGCTGTAAACTTTCTTTTGGTGGAAGATTAGATGTCTTCCTGTTGTGTATAGATTGGTTGGAGTTTGTATAACTCTAGACAGTACTTTCTTTTGGTTTGTTGTATATAGTAGCGCAGTCTGGTTGCTGTTGCTCTTCCCGTTGTTGTTGGTTTTTCTGTTTACAGGTGGTTTAGTGTTAATAACAAACCCATCATGCCCGATTTTAGACTCCAGTTTGGGGGTTTGATTTTGGGGCATGACATCATTAGCAGAATCATAATTAGCTATAACTCTAAAGGTGTTGGCATCTAAGACTTTGTATATGGATGAAAGAGCCTTAGAGTTAAAAGAGGATGTGGTTCTATCTTCAGTGGACCAATATGTCTCACTAGTGATTTTAATATCACCATCATCATCAGTGGTTCTAGGTGGAGTCCAACCATTCAAAACAGCTAGACACGCTCTCCCATCAATTGATTTGATGAAGCTATGGATCTTAACTTTCCAATTTGAATAATTCACCTTAGTCAAGGTAGGAGGGCGAATAACATTTTCATACTGAGAATCCATCATGGCTACAACCAGAATCTTCTTTTAGTGTCATCAAGAGAAGACTCTGATACCAATTGAAAGTGTAATAGTAGCTAGGATTCCAAGAATTCTGTCAATGCAGCTCATGATGCTGTTGCATCCAAAGGTGGATTGACCAGATAATAAATCAAATAAACAGCGGAAGTCTTTAATCTAATAAAACAGTACTAAACACTGAAGTTTATCAAACAATCTACAAGCTAGCCCTATGGCAAAAAAATGATTTCAGTAAAAGATTATGAGTTTTACAAAAACAAAGCGTGAAATCTAACCAAATACCAAAACATCTCTAACAATATATCAAGTCTGTAAGGGTAAAATAGGCATAACCTATTTTAGTCTTGTTTTCACCTTTCTTGGTCAAAGTAGGTTTTTAAATTAGTTAATGTTAATTTATGATTTAGTATATTTTATTAGATTTTGTTTAGATTATTTTTGGTAGATTGGTGTGTTTTTTGATAGGAAAATCTTTGGAAAATCTTTCAAAAGATTTTGGAGATTTTGGCTATACATGTTTGGTAACTAAATCTCTGCAAATAATTTAGTTATTCCATGTATCATAGTTTTGTTAGGAAAGATATCTTGCAATATATTTTTGGTAACTAGATTTATGTAAATAAATTAGTTATTCGATGTATCTTAGTCTTAATAGGAAACATAATCTTTCTTAATATTGTGCTAATCTCTTTCCTAGTTGGAGAAGGTTTCCTTGTGCCGTGTTCCTACAGGATTGATGGCCTATATATGCAGACAGGATTTCAAGGATTGGGTGTGCCGAGAGCTTGACACAGAGAAGATAGACAGACGGCAAACTTGCAAGGAAGAGTATATTCAAAGAGCTTGAATGAGAGATTGAGTTTTTACAGCCTGCTGTGTAGAGCTTGAGAAAGTAGATTGAAAGGCCATAAACTGAGAGCATTCTGCAAGCAGTTTTCTCCCAAGCGCATGTTGGTTTGAAACTTCTGTGAAGACAGCTTCGTTCTTCCTGAAGTTCTGTATTGTGTGCTTCTTTTTCGTTTGCTGTTTGAGGCTGTTTTTTTGGTTCTTTCTTCCCACGTTTGGTATAGTGATTTATGTGGGTTTTTGGTTCTCCAAGATTCTATATCTTGTGAGAATTTTGTGTTAGTTGTTAAGATTCAAAAACTGTTTTGATTTTAATATAGTTTGTTGCCTTGAGGCGTGATCTACAAGTTTGATACTTGTAGATTGTTTTTGTGTGATTTTCTGTCTTCCTAAGTCAGTTTGATTTTAAATCTGCAAACAAAACTTCCGCTGCTATATTCTGTGTTACACTTTCAGTACACATTGTTACTGTCATTGTTGCAACATTCACTGCAACATTGACAGTAACATCGTTCCATATTGAGTTTCCGTGGCATCGCGTTCTTTCAAAGTCTGTAGAGGAAACCAAAAAAAAAATAAAACAAAAGTAAAGGAAACGTGAGATTAAACAATAAGTTTCCTAACAACTAGGAAAACAAACAGCAAAAAGATCAATGCAGCTCGTGATGTTACTGCATCCACATCTGTATCCAAAATACTTCAACAATGCTCTTAGCTTTTTCTCTCTGAATGTATCTCTATGTGTTTTCGTATCTTTGAATGTACGAAGTCTTCGTGTATTTATACTTGAGCTGGTAGAGTCCTGAAAGAATAAGGAGACCAAGAACTCCAAGGAAATACATGATTAGGAAATAAGAGTTTTAATTTCCAAATTTAGTTTCATTATTTAAGACAAAGATATTACCAAAGATTCAGTCAAACTTACATAATGACTCTTGAGAGTTTTTGAAAGTATTTAATTATGGTAATTACTTACCATTGCTTTTAAACTAAGAAATGACACAACAATAAATACAATAGAGAAAAATACAACGACCTTATTTTACCCTTACACAACATTAATCTAACATGATTTGATCAGTTCTGAAAATGATCAAAAACATTAATCTATCGAGAGTTTAACTGGAATAGCTTTGAGAGAAACGACCTTTTTTATTGTAATTCCAAACTTATCCCCCATGTCCATATCCTTAGCTTCTGTGTGTTCTTCAAGCTTCCAATCAAATGGGCAAAGCAGAGACCCTAGCACTAGATGCAACATTTTGTGAGCGAGAGGCAATCCCAGACATATTCTCCTTCCGGCACCAAACGGTGTGAACTCGAAGTTCTGTCCTTTGAAATCGATTTCACAACCTAGGAATTTCTCCGGCATAAACGATTCCGGCTCCGACCATACACTTGAGTCTCGCCCACTTGCCCATACATTAACAAATATCTGTGCATTTTTTGGTACCATAAAGCCTTCAATTTCTACATCTGCGTCGGCTTTGCGAGGAATTAGAAACAGGCCTGGCGGATGTAACCTAAAGGTTTCTTTTACCATAGCTTGCAAGTAGGGTAGTCTCGAAATGTCTGATTCTTCAATGACCCCAACTTTTCCGATGACTTCTTTGAGTTCCGACTTAGCTTTTGCCAGTTTTTTTTGGGTTATATAGTAACTCGCTCATTGCCCATTCTAATGTGCTTGATTGAAGTGGTATCGGTCCCTGCCATAAATAACTCCTGCAATGTGTGGTATCAGTCCCTTATCAAATACACATTTTGTTCCTAAATAATCATATTTAATAAGAAAAACTAATTATCTTTATTATAAACTAGCTAGATCTTCGTACTCGTGTCTCTGGCACGGTATCAGTATATCTTATTTCGTCAATTGAAATGATAGTGCCTAAATAGAATGTACGATTTAAAAAAATGTTACAGTTGAGGGGTACATTGCTTCAAGTGGTAGTTGAGGGATTAATGTTTTATAAGAGGTGACTATTCAAAAGATTAATCGCAGAGTGTGATTTTGTAATATAAAGATAAAACATAGGGAGAAAAAAAATGGTGACAGCTAATAATATTAATTGTAGGGAGTGACTTTTAATATGAAGAGAAAAAAAATAAGAAGTTAAAAATAGATAACTACTCATACATGTGAATTTGAGTGTGAATCTCAACCGTTAAATGTTTTAAGAGAATTTAATTTCAACCTATGAATAGTCCTAGTCAATTACCTAGCTGTTTTATAATATATATAACTGAGGAGTTCATTTATAACTCATATATTTACGAATCAATCTGGACTGTCAGTTGTGTTTAACACAATTCGATCAGGGTCGCCAGTTAGACCCCGAGCTATTTTATAATATAGATATGACTATAATGTATTTTTAAAAAAAAGCTCTTGTGCATGTGGTAATAATTAAAGTAGGAGCAAAAATAAAGATAAATTGATGAAAATATTTTCTTTAATTTAATGATAAAAGTGTTTTTTTAATAGAAAGTTGGACAAAAAAGAAAAGTTGAACAATTATTTAAGAATTGAGGGAGTAGTAATACTTTTTACATCCCAAAAGAGATAGTTTCCTTTTTTTTATGGCAAATTTCAATTGAGTATAATTTTAGAAACATGTTTTTATCTAGGACCATTAATTTTTTGGACATTTCATATAACTACAAATTAGTTGCCAAATGACAAAAATGTTATTAATTAAGACAAATCTCATCCGGCCTAAAAAAAAAACCAAAAATGTTGATGACAAGCCTTGACATCAGCATTGCTTTGACAGTTTTTGAAAGATAAAAAAAATTCAAAAATGCTGATGTCAAGTCTTGACATCAGGATAAAAAAAAAAACCAAAAATCCTTATGTCAAAACATAACATCAAGATTGTTTTTACAGGCTTTGAATCATCTATCCCAACTCTCGGTCACATCCTCTATCCCATTGAATCTCAACCCCACATGTTACCTTATAAAAAGAAGACCTACTAAAATAATAAGAAACGTGTACAATCAAGATTTAATGAGACATGAAATGTGACAGAGAATGTAATAGAGGATTTGAAACCATTTTTACAGACGTTTCCCAAGAAATATGTCGTGATTGCGTCTCTAATGCAACCCTCAAGCTAAGAGAGGTGTGTCCTAATAAAATGGAAGCAATTGGTTGGTACGATTTTTGTATGCTAAGGTACTCAAATGCTAGTATTTTTCAAACAGCTGAGAATCAGAGGGCTTTCTACATGTGGAATCCTACCAACGTTACGAGCTTTGACGAGTTCAACACAGATTTAAGAAATTTGACGGACAGGCTACATTCTAAAAGAATATTTTAAGTATATTCTTTAAGGAAAATATTAAGTTTATTACTAAGATTATCACTCTGGTGACAACTTTACCTTGAATGCAAAGTGCATGTGAGGTGTATGTGCATCATCAAGGTATAGTTGTTACTATAGTGGTAATCTTGGTGGTAAACCTAGCAAAGTTGTCAGGACCGGCCCAACACTTATGGAGGCCTAAAGCAAACTCTAAAGTGAGGCCTTTTAAAATCAAATAATATATTTTTAATTATTACATTTTTTATTTAAAGAACATCTTTTGTGCTTTTTAGGATGCAAAATTATTTTTAAATTATTGTAATCAATTTCATTTAATAATTCTTTTTCAATCGAATAAAGCTAGTCCACTTAATCTTTGTTGAGACATTGTTGGTCTTAGATGAAATTTTATTAATTTTAGTTTTAAAAAACTTCTTTTTGGCGATGCAACAGTTACGAGAAACATTATTCTATAAACGATATACGCATTTGGAAAAGAATCAAGCCTTATTATATAATTAAGTGTGACAATTTGTGTATCATTTTTCATTTGTATAATTTCTTTTACAAATAGTTTTGTAAATAGACCTAATTCATGAATATCAGAGTTGTCATTATGTTTTAAAGAATGTTTAAGGTTAAAACAATTGGCTTTTAAATTTTTATTATCCAATGACATTAATTTCTCATTAAGTAATCTAATGTCTTTTAAATTTTTATTATCCAATGACATTAATTTCTCATTAAGTAACCTAATGAGAAAAACTAGGAGTCACTTAATATATTTTTTTTAAAAAAGGTAGTAATTTTTTTTGGAGGCCTAAAGATTTTTGAGGCCTAAAGCAAGGGCTTCCTTGCTTCACCCATTGGGCCGGCCCTGAAAGTTGTTTGTTTAAGGAAAATACTAAGTTTACTACCAAGATTACCACTTTGGTGACAACTTTGCCTTGAATGCAAAGTGCATGTGAGGTGCATGTGCATCATCAAGGTATAGTTGTCACTATAGTGGTAATCTTGGTGGTAAACCTAGCAAAGTTGTTTATTTAATTTATATTTCAAGTATATGTTTTATTTCATTTAATTTATATTAATGTATTTTAGTAAAACAAATATATTATTTATTGATTTAATATTAAATTAAATATTATGCATTAAAAATAATAATTAATTACATGAATTTAATTGAGACTAAAATACAAACATATTAAAATTAATAATTAATTTCAATACATTAATAAAGACTAAAATAAAAACATTAAAATAACTGAAATAAACAACTAAATAGACATATGAAAATAATTTTATAAACTTTATTATAAATAATTTTAATATTATAAACAACTAAATAGACATATAAAATGTAATTTTCGTTTTTTATTAATGTTTAATATTTATAAACTTTATTGTAAATAATTTTAATATAATATATATCTAATAACTTACAATAAAAATAAAAATAATTGAATTAATTTTTTGACTTATTTAAACCAAAAACATCAAAGTAGTATTTAATCTAAACAACTAAACTAACAATAATAATAAAAAAATAAAATACAAAATAACTACTTAAACAAAAAAAATAGGAGAGGGGAGATGAAGTTGTGGATAGTCATATTCCAAATTTAAAGGGTTGAGAGGAACACTTCAAATTTAAAGCAGAGATAAATGATTTGTTGGAGTTGTTAATAGTTGGCAAACACTTCAAATTTAAAGATTTGAAATGCTTAGTGGAGATGATCTTATGCAGTGTACCCCTGATTTATCGGAGAAACAGTGTTTCAATTGTTTGTCCGGCGCTACATCACGAATTCCAACGTGTTGTGATCGGAAGCATGGAGGAAGAGTTATTCGGTTTAGCTGTAGGATTAGATATGAGAGTTACCGTTTCCAACAATATGCATCCACTTAATAAAAAAAAGACCAAACTAAGAAGGGCACCGGCATCAGCATTAAACCAATAGTATTTTAGTTCCTTGTCAAAACAGTTGTCATGCCAAGACTTGGCATCAATATTTTTAAATCTTTTTTGTCCTTACAAAACTGTCAAAGCAGTGCTGATGCCAAGACTTGCCAACAGTATATTTTGTTTTTTTTTTTTTATCATGAAAAAATTGTAAAAACAATCCTGATGTCAAGCCTTGGCATCAACATCTTTGGTTTTTTTTTTGTCCTGATGCCAAAACTTGACATCAGCATTTTTGAATTTTTTTGTCTTTAAAAAACTTTTCAAGCAGTGCTGATGCCAAGACTTGGTATCAGCATTTTTTTGTTTTTGTTTTTTTGTTATGAAAAAACTGTTTAAAAGATATAGAGGGGCAGAGACATACTTTCGTCTCAAAATTGTACCTAAAAGATATAGGCAAAAAATAGGTGGATTCATTTGAAAATATATTTTAAAAGAAGGTGGTCTCCTGTAAGACGGATCTATCCAGGTTAAATGGGGAAAAATTCATTAATCTCAATGCAACCCCTTAGTTTTTGAAAATTACAGCACCGTCCCTCATGTTTATATATGCAAAGTATTACTTTTTACTATTAACAGTGTCACTTTATAATATAAAATGTGTCATTTTTTGCCTTAGAAGTGTCACTTTACATTTTTAATGAAAATTATAATTTTTTCCTAAAAAAAGTGTTACTTTTTGGGCTTAAATGTGTCACTTTTAGTCTTAAATGTGTCACTTTCAATTTGAAAAGTGTCTCACTTTTTTTATAAATAAAAACCATTACGTTTGACATTAAAGTGTTACTCTATAACATTAAAAGTGTCACTTTTTAAAATTAAAAGTGTCACTTTTTAGCATTGAAATTATCATGTTTTAGCATTAAATGTGTCACTTGTAAGAGCACCTCCAATGGGAGGTTTAAAGGCAATTATAAAGCTTTTTGAAAAGCTTTATAGCATTGGAGTGGGTGGAGTAAACTCCAAAAGCTTTGTATTCTTGAACCGGTTATTACACTGCTTGGTCAGCAAAAATGGCAGACTTTGGCAGTAACTTCTCTTTGCAATGAAACGGCTGTTTTATAAAAAACCAAAAAAAAAAGGGTCCGCCAATGTCCGCCAAATTTTTAATATATTTTTTTTTCCATGTAATTCATGTGTAATATTTTATGTTATGTAATTTTTAATTGTGTTCAATAAAATCTATATTGTTATATCAGTATTTGAATTACTAATAAATATTTATGAATAAAAATGTTTTTTTAAAGATAAAATTTAAAAATATACAAATTATTTTTTAGACGTATTATATTTGTTCTATAAATATTTATGTTTTAAAAAATATATTTATTTTTGAAAATAAATGTATATTGGAAAAGAATAAAATATTTAGTTGTGGGTCCATGCTATAAAGCTTTTATGTGTTTATGTATAATGGAGAATAGGTTTATAGAGAAAAGGTTTATAAGCTGATGACATGGCATGACGTGGCAGTGGGAATAACCTTTTCACAGGTCCATGATTGTGGATGCCCTTAGCAGTCAACGTTAGTTTTAAAGTGACACTTTTTAGTATTAAATGTGTCATTTTTAGTATTGAACGTGTCACTTTTTAGTATTAAATGTATCACTTTTTAGTATTAAGAGTATCACTTTTTAGCAAGGTTCTAAAAATTGTTAGGCGGCCGCTGAGCGGCACAATAGCTCCTAGCGCCTAGGGGACTAGTCGGGGCGTAATCGAGGCCTAGGCAGGACCTAGAATTAAGGTATAATTACCATTTTTTTTATAATTTACATCAAAGATCAAATACATTGACTACAAATTTAATTTTTTTTATATTTGTTATTTTATCAAACACTTGTCTATATTTGTAAAATGAACAAAAATATACAAACCTACTATTAATCTCAATTCTCAACAACACCAAATCAATAAACTAGCCAAGTTTAGAACTAAAAACAAAAAAAATATTACTCCACCTAGGGGTGTAAGTGGTTCGGTTTGGTTTGGTTTATGTCAAAACCACAAACCGAACCGCCTCCTAGTGGTTCTAAAAATCTCAAACCGAACCGAACTGAGTAAGACTTGGAACCGAACCGAACCGAACCACTCGGTTTGGTTTAGTTCGGTTTTGTACGGTTTTGTGGTTTATATAAATTATTTTTAATGAAATTAATCAACATTAAAAATAACAATAAAAATAATATTTTAATTTGGAATTAACATCAAAATTATGAAATAATCTACTAACAACAAATTATCATAAATAAAACAATACAAATTCTAAAATAAACACAAACAATGGAAGAAATAATAGTTCTCCAATAATCAAGATTTTGTTTGGTTTAGTATCCGTCTATATATATATAAATCAAAGGTTCGAAATCGTTAATAAATGTAATATAATATATATTATATAACAAATAAATAAAAATATATAAGGTGGTTTGGTTCGGTTTGGTTTGGTTCGATACCAAAAACCGTGAACCGAATCGAACTGCGTGGTTTTCCAATTCTTGAAACCGAAACCGAACCGTCTTCGACCAAAACCGAACCAAACCGACTGGTTTGGTTTGGTTTGGTTCGGTTCCGTGGTTCGGGAGGTTTCGATTTACACCTCTAACTCCACCTACCTACTGCCCCTACAACCCACAGTCTAACATATCCTTTATAATCCCTTCTCATTCTAAATTATGAGTCTCAAGACAGCCTCATTCTTCTTCATCTTTCTTTCTTCTTCTTTCTTCTATCTATCTGGCAGATCGGCAACCCTTTTTTCTTCCTTTCTTTTTTTTCTTCTCTCCCTCTCTCTCCGGTAGACCGACTCTCCTCAATTTTTCCATCCTTCAATCTCTTTCCTCCTAGATCTAACCCTTTAATCTATCCCCTCTCTCATCCCACCGAATATCCACAAAATCAAACCTCTTTTCTTTCTACATTCCTCTCTGTCTCACCATTACCACTCCCCCTTCCTTCTCCAGTTTTCCCCTCTTCCTTTTCTGGTCACCGCATGCCACAAAATCAAAGCTACAAAAATAAATTAAGGTCGGCGAGGTTAGGCGTAGGCACCGACTTGGTCGATTAGGCGGCGACTAAGAAAGTCGTGACCGTAAAGAGGGGCCTAGCGCCTAGGCGGGGAGTTTTAGAACATTGCTTTTTAGTATTAAGAGTGTTACTTTTTAGTATTAAATGTGTCACTTTTTAATATTAAGAATGTCACTTTTTAGTATTATAAGAGTGTCATTTTTTAGTATTAAAAGTGTCACTTTTTAGTATTAAATGTGTCACTTTTTAGTATTAATAGTATTACTTTTTATTTTAATAAGAATTATAATAAATTTTCATATATAGTGTTACTTTTATATTTTCAATGTGTCACGTTTGGTTTTAAGTGTGTTATTTAACATTTTATCAAAGTCCGTTAGGATCTGTCAAGTATCCCAGGCAATTGATGCTAATAGATGGTTAACGGAGCTGACAAATGATTAAACTGGAAGGCGTGGGAAACAGACTTTCGGTGGCAAATATTGAAAGAGGAGGGACACTGGAGTAAATAGAGGAAAAGAACATTAAAAGGTAATTTTGTAGCTGGAGAGTGTCAAATCATTAACCTCCTTGAACTAAACCTTTAAGGTTGACCATTGACCAACTCAGCTAGCCAATTTTTGTGAATTTTATTAATATGTTTAGTTATTAACCCGCGAATTCATAAATGGGGCTCCATTAGGATCCGTAAGACTATCCTACACATGTCTTTGTCTTTTAAAAAATATATCCGCTTGTAATTTTTTCTTTTATTGTGAAGTCAACTTAAAACAATATCATACCATTATTTAACAGACATTTATTATATCTTAGATAATGAAACCTCAATCATTGATATTTTTAACCGTAACAATTATTAAAATTTTGTATAGTATTGACTTGTAGAAAAAGTAAAAAGATTATAACTTGAAGAGATATTCAAGACTATTGGCACTCACTGTAATAAAGGTTCTTAGCTCATTAGGGCTCAATTCAGGGTCATTCTTCAGGTTGAGATCGAGCATGGAGTCCAAAGCATCATTGCATATCGATGAAGTATTGCCGGAGGAAGCTCTTTCATGCAACCGTTGATCAATGATTCTATCAATTATTGAAAATAAAATGATGACTGCCGTCGAATACCTTGTAGATCAAATGGTTCAAGTATGGGGAAAATATCGGCTAAATTAGGCTTCCCACCCATCTCGAATAATGCCCGTATCATGTCCTTGAATTCTTCAGATGAGATTGAATGGTGTTTGAAAGAACGTGATATCACGGATTCTCAATAGATGTCAATGTGATTACCAATGTTGCTGTGATTGTAGCAACAATGGCAAACACAATGAAACAGTAAATAATAGCAAAACAGTAGCAACGGAAGTTTGTATAAAACACAGCTTCAAACAAAAGATTTGTAAACAGGTTTTAACCAAAAACAATCTACAAGTTTAATACTTGTAGACCAAGCCTCAAGGCCACACAAATTTTACTATAAAGTATAATGTTTTACAATGAATAACTTAGCAAAAAAAATTCTCACAAAATAAAGTTTCTTGGAGAACAAAAAATCCTACATAAACAGTTAAACCAAACGTGGGAAGAAAAACAGACTCAGCTTCCTTAAACAGAAACAGAAAGCACAAAAACCAGTTTTTCAGAATTCAATGTAGCTGCCGATATTGTAACATCAGAAACTACAATCGACTGCTGTTCGTCTGGAAAGAAGACTGCTTCTGAACTATTCTGATATTGCTCTCAGCTTATGGCTTTTGTTCTTCTTGTTGGTCCCAAAATAGGCTCAATCTAGGCTAGAAGGGGGGGGGTTGAATAGCCTAGTTATGTTTTTACAAAAACTTTCTTTTTAAAAACACTTCTTAAAAGTTTATGAAAGGTTTGAATAGAAGTGCTTAGGCAGCGGAACAGATCAAATTCTGAGATAATCAAGGATGCCTTTGTTAAGCGAGAATGCAGGCAGCTTAAACACAAGCAGTTAAAATGAGAGATAAGAAGAGTTTGAACTGCACACAGGAATTTGAAGTGGTTCGTACTGTGAATAGTACTACGTCCACTACCAAAGTGGTTAGCTTTGGATTTTAAAAGTGCACTTGTTTATCCACTAGGTTTATGATTTAGATCTCTAATGGATCGTGTACAAAATTAGTTTTTAACCAAGTGTATAAAGGTGAGAGAGACAATCAATGAATAATTGTTCTCCACACGTGCAGAATTAAAGAACAGTTTAAAGACAAACAGAATGAAGCTGAGAAAGAATTTAAGATGGCAGATCTGCAGCTTCAGAAAGTTTGGTGAAGTGTTAGCCCTTGTCCTTTGATCTCTTGAATGCTTGAGTGATGAAGATGAAGCTTGAGAGTTTAATGCGCAAGAGTTGTTTTCAGATCTTCAACACTTGAATATATACCAGGAAGAGATCTTTTGACCGTTGGATTAAAATCAGAGATAAATCAGTCCAACGTTCCTTTGCATTGAATGCAATTCGGCGCTTTGGGTGAAGAAACAACCACAGTCATCAGAGATGCAGTGTGCAGAGAAGACATTACTAAACAGAGTAATGTTTCAGAATGCAGGCTTTGCAGCTTGGAAAGTCTTCTTAGCCAAAACGGGTAATGTCTTCAGTCTTCAGATTTCAGGATACAGTCTGAACAGTTGTCATCATGCAGAGTTGACTTCTTGAAAAATAATCTGGTGAAGACATGATGACTAGATATTTTCAAAAATATCTAAATAGGTGTACACGTGTCATTGTTTCTTGATTTTGGCCAATTTTGATTTTCCGGTATTTGAGCAGACTTCAAAGTCTGCTGGTCCTTCAAGGGCTGCTGTAGAAGCTTGCTGTTGCGCCTAAGAACTAACACTTAGAAACTATTCTAAATAAAATGATTCTAAGACAGTTGCCACACTAATCGGTACGCAGACCTTTTAGCCTACTGTACAATAGAATCAGAAGATGACTCAACCAAATCTAATCATAGGAATCAACACTTCTCTCTCAAGCTCTCTTCTGCTCGAATTCCAGCCTTCGATATATATATATAACAAACCCTACAAACACACGGCAAGAGAGATACACTCCTACAAGGAAAGGGATTAGAACTTTAAAGGTAAAAACAGCCACTTTCCAAACATGAAAGATTTTCTTACCAAATTTGATCAAAATCAGGATTCTTGTAATAACCAAGATGCTTGACAAGATTAAGTTACCAAAATTATATAGCCGAAATCTTTAGTAAGATTTTGCTACCAAAACTAAACTAATCTAAGTCTAACACAAAATTCTAATTCCTAAATAAACATTAACTAATTTAAAAACATTCTTTGACCAAGAAAGGTGAAAACAAGATAAAATAGGTCATGCCTATTTTACCCTTACAATCACCCCCTTTGTTGAGCATTTCTGGTCAAATCCTGAACAAGTGTTACAAAAAACAATATCCAAGGATTTCCTGCAAAGATTAGAAATGACAAACACCCCCTAAACATGATATCAGAATCAACCAGACATAACAAACCATAGGCATTGTTAATAATTACTGATTACAAACCACGGAGCAATGTAAAAACCCAGAACAACCAACATCACAAGTCTTCAAAGACATAGAATGACAACCATGAAAAAATGTTTAGAACAACCAACATCACAGATTACACAAAATCAGAATTGCTGAGCTTCAGGATCAGCTTCAGCAGCTGCAGCATCATGACCACTTGCAGCATCATGACCAATTCTGATTACACAAAATCAGAATTGCTGAGCTTCAGGATCAGCTTCAGCATGAACACTTGCATTTGCATCTTCACCCCCTATTTGACCAAAATGAAGATCTAGCCAGGCTGTGTACTGGGCAGTTAAAGTGGTGAGTAGAGTAGACTGGGCAGTGAGAATAGCTAACTGAGATTTAACCATTTGCAGCTGTTCATTTACAAAGGCAACAGAGATTGGGGCTGTTGGATGTGCAAACAAGTTGGATTTGGCAACATTTGATGAAACAGTGGGGGGAACCTGTACTGAAGGTGATGCAGTTTGGTGTGAGGTGACAGGTGCAGAAGATGCAGGGACATAAGGAGGAATAAGAGGAAAGTTAACAACTCGATCACCCCTTAATAATTTGGCAGAAAATTGAAGGGGTTCAAGAAGGGGTGACAATCTTGTGGAAGGTAGATGTGAGTAGCCCTGGGACACAAGGATCTTATAAATCAGGGAGGGAAAAATTAAAGACCTTTTGTCCCCTCCAGTTTCAGCCATTGATGAGATTTTTCTTAGTTCCAATTAGAAAAAGAACCTTAGCATGTTCCTCTGTAATGGTGTTGGAATTTGTGGTGGGAGACCAATTTGCACAGCAGACTTTATGAAGAAAGGCATAGAGTGAGGAGAGTTGAGAGGTACCAAGAGAAATGCCTTTACCAGGCCATTTAGACAACTTGCCACAAGTCATCTCAAATACACAAGTGTCCAAATCAATGTCCATATCAAATGGTCCAGATTCTGGTGTTTTTAGAATAGAGTTTATGATTGAAGGTGAAAACTTGTACCACTTCCCTCTAACAAAAACTTTCTCAAACTAGCATCGGAAGGGAAACAGATTCTTTTCTCAATGTTAGCATAAAATTCATAAATCAACTCCCTAAAATAAGGTGCAGCTGACGAAACAGTGTCCAGTAGGCCTCTATCAGTGAAGAAGAAGGTAAGATTTTATGTTTGCAGTTCAGAGGACAGAATATTTCTTTCATCGACAATATTTTTAGAAGTATTATACCTAACTGAAGCAGGTTTAGAGATAAACTTAAGAGAGAAAGGGGTACCCAATGACTTCGAGCGTTTGGATGTTGCAGCATTGGTTGCAACATTGGTACCAGCAAGTCTACTTCTTGTAAAACGGACAGGGATTTCTTCTGAATCTTCACTGACTTTAGGAGATGCCTCTTTGCCCTCAAAGTTCTTATCAAAACTGTCATCAAAGTCTGATGAACTGGGCTGTCTGGGCATAGCTGCTGGCTAAGGCTCTTGAGATGGACCAGATGGGGAAGAAGACACCTTCTTCAGCTTGACTAGGTACTCAGCCAAAGTATTGTCTTCATCAGAAACAGTGATATCAGCGCTTGAGACAGAGGGGGAACTTACTTCAACAGCGGGGTTTTTCTTGGTTGAGGAGATGAATCTGCCAGGAATACAATGTGGGGCGAAGGAATGGGATAGTCATCATCCCGAATGTCAGCCTGGACTGGAGTAATTTTAGGAGATGCCGGTGGAGATGATGGCTCTTGAACAGATGGAGTCGGGCCACCCGGTGGAATGAAATCTTCATCGTCTGAGTCGCTTTGAATTTCCACTGATTCCTCAAAAATTCCTTTTTCAACTTTGTTTTTCTTGGCAGCGTGGACATCAGCCACACTTGGATTCTCATAATTGGGTGAAATTCCGCGTTGCCTCTTCGATCTATGCGTGCTAGGGTTACCAATTTTAGGTAACCCAGATAAATCCCCTGGATTAGCTACATCAATCGCATTACCTTTTTCGCCTGGAAGAATCACTATCAAAGGTTCGGGGAAAGATTGAGCAACTATCATAGCTGTGGTTGGATTTTCTGGTGACGAAAGGGGGCTGATTGTAGCTTCATTGACTGCTACATCAGCTGGAGAATCGGTTCTTGGGGATTTAGGATTTGATGAAGAGGAGGCCATTTTAAGATGCTTAGATGGAGAAGGAACGAGATGAAGAGAGAAGTTGAATTTGGTCGCCGGAAACAGGATGACAGAAGCTTCTGAAGAAAGTGACCAGTTACCTGCAAGATTAGCGCTAATAATCTTCCTAAACTCAATTAGCCGTTTGTGAGGTTCCCGGGAGATGCTCCCGCGCCCCGCGCGCCCTTGGATAGGGGTGCGCGTACGTGCGGATGCGGGACACCACTGCTCTCGTTCCACCCTCCCTTGTTTAGGGGAAGACGAAATCCAAAGTGCGAGAGGAGTGCTGTCTATATTAGCACGTTGGAATGTGCCTCGGTTGCCTTGAGTGAATTTTGTATTCAATATGGGAACTTATGGTTTTTCATGTCAAGTTATCCCTTATTTCGTGGATAACAGGATATGGAAATGCATTACTCTTCCATTCCCATTCTCCCATTTATCTTTCAGGGAAAATAAAGAAGTGCAAGAAAGAATATTGCGACGTCCCCACTATGAATTTTATGAAAATAGCCTTATGGCCTATTTTGGATCACTATGAGTGCCTTAGGTTTTCTACGTCCAGTTATCCATTATTTCGGGGATACCAAGACATAGAACTACATCACCTTTCCATTCCCATTCTTCCTTGTTTAGGGGAGAACGTGAAAGTGCAAAGAAAGATGTTGCGGCCCACCTGGATCCAAAATGTTTTAGAGTCGCCACCTTTATTTTAAGGCAAAAATAAAGGAAAACCAAAAAAAGAAAACCGAGATTTTTAGAAAGCGGGTTCGGAGGCTAAGTTACGAGTTGGGAAGGTGCTAGGCACCCAACTCGCCCTTTCGGTCTCGAAGCGTTTTTGGCTGAAGTATGCTTATTGTCACATTTATTTAGCAAATAAATAAGGTCTTATTTTGACAAGGGAAAATTAAACAGATACATTCGTGGCCACATTATTCTGGACTCAAGCCGCCTCTTTCCAATAATTACAGACACATTTAAAAATATTTGGCCATTATAACGGCTCTATTTAGTATTATTTCCTAATAAAATCCGGGCAGCATAACTGCTTATATTTTGATATTGAACCGGACCGGAAATAATACATTTATAAATAAAGACTTTATTGAATAAATAAAGTAAATAAATACAAACTTATCTAAAAATATTTGGCCATAATAACGGCTACATTTAGTACTATTTCCTAATAAAATCCGGGCAGCACAACTGCTTATATATTTACATTGGGCCGGACTGGAAATAATACTATTACATAAAAATAAAAGACTTTAACAATAAAAGCTTACAAGCGGCGTAGTGGGTGTGCTCCTCGTCCTCGGGGAGAGAGTCTTTTTTTGTGCAGTGCAGTGGGTTGAAGTTGTGTGTTGTGTGAATTTGGGCAGCGTAACTGCTCTGAAAGTTACTTTTCGGCCTCGGGATCGGGGCAGGGTAACTGTTTATTTCTGGCTGTTTGTTTGACTGGAAAAGGCTAAATTTGGGCAGAGTAACGGCTTACTACTGGCTATTTTGGCCTTTTAAATCGGCGAGCAAGCGCTATCCACGATTTTTGGACCGGGGAAAAAGAGTGGATACCTAGCTGGGGGGCTAAGGAACACTTCTACCGGTTGGATTTGTGTTTGGCGGAGGTTTGGCAGGGTTTCGAGGCTTTAGAAATTGATCTATCGGTATTTATTTCTTCAGCGTAACAACGACGCAGAGAAATTTTACGCAAAGCAGGTGTGTTGAATGAAGGAGCCGGAGGCCTCTATTTATAGGAAGGAGCTGGGACATCGAAGGAATTTTGTGATTTCTCTCCGTGCATCAGGGTGTTGTACACCGCGTTGGACGATTTGCATTTTACGGCAAACTTTGCGTTGAATAGTGTTGGGGGAGTGAGGTTTGGGTGCCACCCACTAGGGGTTTGGGCGCCACACCCAAACCTTTGGTAGGTGGTGCCCAAACCTCAAACATTGCTCATTTTTGACACTTTGACCCCTACAATTTGTCCTTTTGTGCATCTGCTTTGTCCTTTTGCAATTTTGACCACAGTAACTTGACATTTGTTAATGTTTTAACAGGTTCTTGATATTTTTGTCATGTCATATATCGAAGTGCGAAATTGGTACGAAATTGGGGTGTCTGAGCCCCTCAACGATGGAGTCTACGGGTAACCGCGGCTTCGAGTAGACGAACATCGTTGATTAGAATAGACTCTCCAATTTCGTTTCATTTCAAAACGAGGGAGAAATATGCAACTGGCAGCAGTTATAATGCAACAATTTATCAAACCTCCATATCCTAGACATTTTTAGTCAGTTATAGCAGGTTATCGTAATTTTTAAGCAAATCTGCAAATTAAATGCTCTGATGGTCGGACCTACTAATGTAGGCTGCCTACGTATCCCTTAATAAAGGAATCGAGACCAAGCGTAGTTCGGCCTAAGCGAAACAAACAACCGGTTGAAGAAGAAAAGATTTTCATGTTTTTGAAAAGCCGTATCTTTACGGTCCGAAACCGTTGTACAATACGGTATGAAGATTTTTGTGTATTTCGAAAACCATACTTCAACCGGTCTCTATCCGCTTTGTGGAAATATGTTAAGAGATCAATCTCAAAATTGTGTGCAATTGGTCAAATACCTTTCTTCCAAACACAATAAGAGGACCTTGATTTTCGAAAGCGTACTCGACCGATCAATACGTCATCGAATACGATAAAAATTTTCTTCAAAATTTTTTCAAAATTGTATCTAAGGACCGAAATCTGCTGGATACGATAAAAAATTTTCTTTTTCTTCTTCTTTTCCTTTTTTTTTGTTTTTTGAATATTCCTCTTTTTTTCTTTTCTTCTTTTTTTTTTAACAAAAAACCCTTTTGAAAAAGATTTTTCTTTTATTTTCTGAAGGCAAAATAAGAAATCTTACCTTCCTTACCTTTCTTACCTGTTTGCTTTTGACTATTCTTCTTGATTCGGTGATTTGGCTATTTTCTGCCTTTCTTTGGGAATTTATTCTTTTCCTCCTTTTTTATTGTGATGGTCGTGCCTACCAAAGTAGGTTGCCTACGTATCCTTTTCGAGGAATCGGGCAGTCGTAGTTCATCCTGCAGGATCCTTGGTCATTTTTTTTCTTTCATTTTGTCTCTTTTGATTGATTTTTTTTTCTTTGATTTTTTCTTTTTCTTTTTTTCTTTTGATGAAATTTTTTTTCTTTGACTTATTTTCCCTTTTTTTTTTTTTTAAAGGAAGAGGAATTTACCTTTGCTGTTGAATTTTCTGACTTTTCTGCTTGTCTGGTGGTTGATTGGCCGGAGATGTGGACTTTTCTTTTCTTTTGGGCGAAAGATCATCAAATATAGTTAACAAGAATTACTTTTGTCAACTTTCTGTTAAGTTTCAGGGACCACTTTGCAGCTTTGAAACTTGAAGGACTTGAGTGCTGATGCTGATTTGCTTGGAGGGGGAAAAGTGAAAATATCACTTTTCCTCCCTTTTGCCATTACTTACGGGAGAATGAAGGCAAAGCCTTCATTTCTTCTTCAACCTCACTTCCATTTCCTCCATTGACGAAGGTAAGTTTTCTTCTTTCATTTTTTTTCATTTTCTTTCCTTTTCTCCATTTTCTTCCGCCAAAAAAAAATTTGTATTCCTGTGCAGATGGCTTCTTCTTCTAGATCTAGAAAAGGAAAGGCGCCGATGAACCCGGAATCGGATAAGAAAAAACAAGAACTTCCTCCCTTGGTTCGGAACAAAGTTGGTTATTATTATTCTCATCATGACTGGGGTAATTTGGTGAGGGACTGGTATAAGCATGTGTCGAACCTCCCTGATTCCAATGTGAGTATGATTTTCTTCCACCCACTTGATCAATTTTTCAGATCTGTTCAATTTCTGTGCTATTTTGGACTTTTGGAGCATATATATGCAGCTTATGATATTTATACATGTGATTTATGAACTAAAATGATGCAAATTTGGTAATAATGCATGAAATTTGGACAATTTATTTTTGCGATGCCCAATTTGAACTAGTAGTTACTATTTGACTCTACTATGCATAGTTTATAATGTTAATGCAAATAAAGCTATATGACACATGTTTTAGCTCTGAAAATATTTTTACATGGCATATATTCACATGGCGGAATTTTCGGAATGAAATGCAAAATTTTCTGAACACATTTTTCGGACATATTTTCGGATATATGCATGACTTAACAGATATATTTTATGTATTAGAACAGATATTTTATACATGCTGATGGTATAGGGATATAAGAAATGTCAAGTAGATATTATTTTTCCATGATAGATGACATTTTGAATTTATTTTTCGTACATTCTCAATACTTCTTTTTAACTATTATATGCAAGAAATGCTGCATGTATTATTTTATTATGATGCAAATGCGATGCTGGGTATATAATGAGATGTTTTTTTTTTCCTTTTATGTGAATGCATAAAAATTTCTTTTTTATATATATATATATATATATTTTTTTTTGACAAATATGAAAATAAAAGAAATATGGCATGTATATTTTAAATGCAAAGTATATACTTTATTAAAAAAAAATTATTATTATTTTTGTTTTTTTTTTTTTTGACATGTTCATTTATGCAAAGTATTTTTGTATGTATTTGAAAATGATGACCTGGATTTTTATGTACAAAATAATTTTTAATGTCATATGAAAGAAAAAAAAAAAAAATTTTTAAAAAAACCTGATGTATTGAATGTACAAAGGGGAAAGGTTTGTGAGATACTTACCTTGATTTTCCTTTTCCCCTTTTTTTTTTCTTTTCAGGAACGCGGGGTTTTGGACAAAACTAGGGCTTCTTGCTCCAGTGTTTTAGACATATATCATTTGATGCCTCCAGACTCGGAACTTCGATAGAGGACAGGTGCAGGAGTTTTCATGCGGGCTTTTACTCCCTTCGTAGTTCTGAGCCATTTTGACGTCTTTGCGGAACTTTTGGTGGGATACCACCCACACTTTTCATCTCAGCTGGGGAGAGATTACTATGACTCCCTGTGATTTTGCAGCTATTACCGGCATTTCCACCAGTATTGGGCGGAGGCGGAACCAGTTGACTCTCAGCGGCGTCACGAAGAGGTGGAGGATCTTTTGGGGTTCGAACACAGTATAAATCGGTGATCGATAACCATCCTAGTGTAAAAGCAATGGCTTTTGAGGAATCTTTGGGCGAGGTTGATCCAGAGGATAATCTTCTTTGTGACCCGTCTTGCAGGACATTCTTATTTTTCTTCTTGGGCACATCTCTTTTTGCCAATGCCTCTACCACCTTGAGGGTTTCCCTTCTTGAGTTGTCTCAGAGATCGAGCACGGTGATTGAGTATGATTGAGGCGGTGGCTTTGCAGAACTTTACTTTAATATGGACAAGTGAGTCGAATGACTCGAAGGTGATGGCCCGCTTTGCACAGGAGGTACTTTCTTTCCTTCTCTTTTTTTTTTTTATGTATATTTTCTTCTCATATATATATTTTTTTATTTGGTGACTTTTACCCCATCTTGTTTTTTTTTTTTTGTGGGCCTATTAGTCTTTGACTTTTACCAACACAACTGCGTAGTGACGTTATGGCGTTACGGGCCACATATCACTTAAATTTGTGAATGCGAATCGAAAAAGATAGGCAGTTGGGGTCGGTATGAGAGTCCTTAGATTTGAAGACGAGTGGCAAACTCAACCCAGTTCGGTGACCTTGTTTCCTTGGAAGCACACAGTAGGGCCTATTGAGGTAACTTTGCTTTTTGGCATTTTGGGATTTTGATAATTATCTGTTATGTGATTTACTATATGGGTGGCAGTCGTCTTGACATGTCCCATTCTGATAGCTCAGGTGGTGCCTCCTCAGCCTCCTCCAGCGTGTGATTGAGCCACATCTTATACCAAGCGAGGCTTGATTTGGACAAACATAAGATGCACATCGTGACTTCCGGTGATTGCTTATGAAGATTTCTTAAGACAATGCTTCATCCTCCTCCTCCTCCTTATGTCGGGCGGGCATCGATGATGGAGCTTAGGTGAGCCTTAACCGCTGTTACAGATGCGCGTCTTGAATTTTCCATGCACCCAGATGCTTTTCATCCTTTCCTTAGCAAGATGGCGGGCTTATAAGGAGGTTATTCGGATGCGGAGATTAGGAGGAATGCAGTGTCTGATCGGGGCCGAGCGGTATTTTCATCACCCCTTTTTTATTGATGCTTACTTACGATTTTTTCGTCGAGGCTTTTTTCTTCTTTTTTTTTAGGTCAAAGTGTCTACCTACAAAGAGACTCTGAGGGCTTTGTCGGTATCGACAAACTATATCGGTAGTAGATGACTAA
>CM028378.1:2202715-2247539 GCA_013146195.2 Codonopsis lanceolata
GTAAGCATCACGAAGTTCTCATTTGTCCCCTTCATGATCGTCCCGAAAGTCATCCGGGGCGGCGGCTACTTTCGGGCATGTGGCGAACTCCTCGTTCCTAGTAAGGGAGGACCTCTTTGTTGTTATATCTTCGGTACATTTGAAGAGTTCAGGGAGGTCCTCCACCTCCTCGATCCGCCACTCAGTCGGTAATCCTCCCTCAGCTGCGAACCGGCCTCTTTGCTCAGTAGCCAAGACCTTCGGCTTGTTCGTCACTAGCGGCTTTTTCCTCGGTCTCGCTAGCCCTCTTCTCGGCGTCACCCGGCACGAGCCTCGGCCAAGCTCTTTTTATTTTGTCAAAGCAACTATACGGGCCAAGGACTGCGCTGAGTTCGGTTGCTAACTTGGTTTATCACTTTCCAAAGAGGTCAGCTGACCTTTGAGGATCTCTATTTCATCTTGGTCGGTGCTGCAGCAGGTCTTGAGTTTTAACCTTCAACGGCTTGGTGGACACCCATTGCTCAGCGAGTTCACTTTGAACAAAGCTACAAGGAAATAGTGAGAACAAAAGTTAGAAATAATATATTCAAGAAAGGAAATGAAGAGAAGAAGAAAGACGATGTTTACCTCGCTAACGCATAGCCCGATGCGTCCCATGGCCTCATTCGTCGGCAGAGAATTGGCAACCCCGACCATGTCCCTCACTTGGGCTCGGATAACTATCCCTTGCCGGCACAGGCGCAGGGGCATCTCGGCAAAGACACATATTTTTGCTGAGGAAGCAGGATATGCCCGATATCTTTCAGCGGATCGGCGGCTTTGTGGTCCTATCTCTTATTTGAAGAGGATACAACCTTGGCCTTCAATTTTTTTTGGCGGTTGAGGCGCGGCAGTGCCCTGCTTGTGCTTTGCCGTCTTCCCCGAGATCGTCCTCGATCAAGCGCCATTTTCTTGGCGGCGATGCTTGAGGCATTCTCGGCGAGCGGGTTTTCGATGGGGCGGGAGCTTTCTTCGCCCGGGGCGCCAGGCGAGGGGCCGAGTTTGATTTTCGGCTCGTGATGACCTTCGAGTACCGGAGAGGTTGTTGTTGTAGTAGGAATGGCCGAGGATCCGGTCCCCTGGTCATCGGTGGGCAGGAGGTAAGCCTTCTTGGGATCGACCTTTGCCTCCCTCTGAACTTTTCACCGGGCTTCCCCTTGGGTTTACCTGGCCTTCTTGCCCGACAACTCGTCAATATCAGCAATCATATTTGAAACAACAAAGAAATGGGTTAGAATGAGTAAAAGGTTAGCGATAAAAAACAACACAAAAAGAACGAAACAAGTGCAAAGCGACGAATAGCAATGGGTACTTTCATAACCTTCAAGATTGAAAACGTTATCCTTGCATTGAGGGCAGTCCAATTTAAATTTATTCCCCTCATGCATCGACCACCCGGGGTATTGAATATACTCTGGGACCTCGCACCGAACGTTCAGCACCTCTAGTCTCTTGGTCGACATGCCGACCATCCTCAACAGGATTTCATCCTCGGTTATTGAACTCCAGCTAAATACCCGGGCAAGGCCAGTTCCCCGGACTCCAAGGAAACTCTCAATGGCCGTCCGAGCAGACTCCTCGTACTCGTTCAGAGTCCCAGACGGAGAGAGTGATTTAATCTGAGCAATAGAAAGTCGAGGTACAAGGAAATTCCACCCATATCTGCTCTCGACCAACAAAACCTTCTCGTCCCAATGCCCCGTTTTCCCAGGAGGCTTGGCGAACAAGTTGATTCCTCGATTATGGTGCTTGCACTGGAGACGGTTCAGAGACTTGGTCATCGAAAAATAAGTTTTGAATAAGGGCAAGGTTGGCTCGAACCTGAGTACCTGAACACAGGTAGCAAATGAGATCAAGTACCTGACCAAGTTGAGGGAAAGGTTGAGGGGATGGGCACCAGCCTCTTCGAGGAGCTCGCAGATGAGGGGATCAAGGGGAAATCGAAGACCTACCTCAAAAAAGGAAATATAAAAACCTACTCTATCCTGCATACCCCTCAGCTCGTCCATACCAAGTGAATTGTGGGGGTCAGATCCTCGGAATCTCTTACAGCTATGAATATATTTCTCTTCCCAGCCCACCACGTCACTCGGCCATACGTTGTTTTTCCACTCCTTCAGCACTCTACGAGCAAGAGGAGCATCATCGGCCTCTACTGAGCCCTCTTCGACATGAGCAGCAGCCGAGGAAGTTTCTCTTCGTTTCTCCTTAGCCAGGGCCTTATTCGTCTCCACTATCTCCTGGGCGATAATCTCCCTATAGTATTGATTGAAGAGGTACCTCAAGGCCCTCGTCCTGTCTCTGCAGACCATCATAGCCGCGCCAACCGAGATATGCTCGGCTGCGTACTTTTCATCGGGGAGAGTAGGTAAACCCTCCATCTTATACCCCCCTTTGACCAACAGTGGCATCGCTTGACTCGGCATTACAAACGACCACGCCCCATCGGTTTGCGAGTACACTCTCTTGCCCTCTGGCGACCGAGCATACACAGGGTCCAGATTTACATGCTTGGTCCTCATGGTCGGCCGTGAAGAAGTAGAAAGGCTAGGCGAGGAAGAAGAGGATGTTTCGCTCGGAGTGAAAGCGGGGACAAAAGAGGTAGGTCTCATAAAGCCTAACCCTAGACTTAGAAATTAAAAGCGAAAGTAAGCGAGCAAAGAAGGAACGAGTACCTGCGAATGGACGTTGAGCTTGAGCGAAGAAGAAGCGAGAAAGTTAAGCGAGGATCTGGAAAAAGGAGAGAATCACCGAAGTTAGCGTCGGTGCACCAAAAAAACTAATAGTCACCGGAAAAATGCAAAAAACCCATAAATCACTCAAACTGGGCTCAAAAACTATGAAATTTGTATCAAATGAAAGAAGGGAAGAATGTGAACCTGGAAACTAAGGTTATAAGACAAAGGAACGGTTGGAAAGAGCAGAAATGAAAGAAGTAGCAGAGTCAGGTTTTTCGCCTTCACATAGTTCACAAACTGAGAGGGAAAATTCGGGAAGAAGAAAGAGTGAACAACAAGCCGGGAATTTTCACCTTTTATACAAACCCGACGAAACCAGGTCGACCTGACTAAAAACACGCGGATCCTACCTAACCACTCCCTGACCGACATGTGGCGAGCTGCATGCAGCTAAATGGCTGCAAACCGACGACGTTTTGATAAAATGGACCCCGTCACATTTACGAACAGTAAGTTGAAATGGTTACCTACGACTCCTCATTTACCGTGCATTTAATGCAAACGGCGGACCAATTTCCCAGAAAAATTCCACAAATAACTCCAAAACACATCCTCGACATCAAAGTGATCGGGCTCAACTGAACGAGCAACAAACTTTCAAGGTCGAGGAGTGGCCGAGGAACCATAGCGAAGATCAATGGCATTCAACCGAACAAAATACTCGATTATACTTTCCAAGCTAAGGATATATCCTCGCACTTGGAAACTCGGGGGCTATTGAAGGGACCCGACCTGGGTCCTCTCACGTGGTGCGACCACGTGGCTTCCAGTTGGACTTGGACAGGTCCCACCGTGACCGATCACCATCGGCAACCATCAACTAGCCGACCTTCATCCTCGATAATAATCTAAGAACACTCCGAACATATTATGAGCAACACCCGACCACTCGGGCGAGGACTATTTATGCTCGGCCAACAACCCTTCTATGATATGATAGACATGACCTATAGCATGTACATAGCCTCCAGATGTCATTCTCACAAGAGGCGAGCAAGTCATGCAAGCTGTTATATCTTATCGGCTCATCAACTGCCTACAATTAGCACATCACACGCTACATGTTAACCATTCAGGGACTGCCAGCAAGTCGACCAGGGAACAAGTCCCACCATTAGGGACCCTCATTCCAATCATGATCACAAATCCAAACTACTATAAAAGGAAGCATTTGCCTTCAAGAAAAGGTATGATTTACTTTGCATTCTAAGACTTACAAGAACATTTGCACACATTAGACACATAAAAGATTACTATAAAAACACCCACCGGAAGCTTAAGGGAACGCCTAGCTCCGGCACATACATAAACCCCTGATTACTGACTCTCACACCGGAGGGCTGTAGTTGGGAAACCCCTAGCACCCTAACGATAGTCTTTTTTTCAGGTAACCAACGATCAAAGAGCAAGCACAAAGCCCAGATATCCTATCAACTTTGGTACCTCCGGTACCCACGTACACCGACGTGAACATCAACTCAAGACACGTCAGCTCCGGTCCATTACGTGGATTACCAGCTTAGTCACCCCATCTTTGTGGCGTGATCAAGTTTTATTATATATTTATATTTACTTGTTTTATTCAATTGCATGGATTGCACATTTCATTATATGATGGATATAGTTGTAAGGTGCATGGGTATGACCACAGTTTTCTTTATGCTATGATTGAATGAATGGTTTATTTTATTTATTTAAAATGCGACATGCTTGTCGTGCCCCTCTCTATACATTTTGAATGAAAATGCAAATTATTTTCTCATCTAAATCCCCTCGTATGTTAACACGAGATTTCTGAAAATTGTAATTTATATTGAGAAGTCGACGACCATAAAAAGCAAATGAGAACTTGGAGACAATAGAAACACTTGGAGAAGTTCTTCGTTTTTTTCGCTTCAACGCTTTTGTTCAACCTCTCACCTGTTTGAGAAAATAGTTAGATTAGGGGTCATACTCATATCACGTAATTGTTTTATTGATGTAAATGATTCATGTTATAATTGTATTGCATTATTTGATGAGATCAAATAGTTTTATTATTGTTAAAATCCCTCTTTAAATATTAAGTTTTTGCCTTCCAAATAGGCGACACTCGTCATGGTCAAAATCATTCAATTGTAGGTCTGCCAAAGTATGAGTATCTTGATTTATCTTTGATGAGATGCAATGGAATCTATAACTATTACTAAAACAAAAGTCACAGCTGTCACGTGACGGCTTTATGTAAAAAGCTAAAAGTTTTAAAGAGATTTTGTGCTGCCATGTGTCATCTTCGACATGGTAAAAGTTTTTTCTTTTTTCAAAATCGATTAGTTTAAGATAAAAATTATAATTTTAATTAGATATGATAAAATTCATAAAACTAATTTGATAAGATAAAACAAATTTAAGATATAGTTTTACGAGCAAATTTATGATAGAGATTTAGGATTTTGGTATTATCTTTTCTTCAAATATCACTTAATTAAACTAGATTTTATCATATATAATTTATTCAAGTTTAATTTGACTAGAACTCTTTTATTTTCATCTCTTTTTATTTTCATAATTTTTATTTTATACAAATTATCCACGGGATAATTCTATATTATTTGTTCTTCTACTAATCTATATTTATTAATACTAATTACGAATCTATTAATTATATATTAACTATTATTAAAACAGAAAATGTTGCTGCCATATGACGACTTTATATTGTACGCTTAAAGTTTTAAAAGAATTATGTGCTTCCACGTGCACCTTCTATACAAGTTTATAATTTTTTTTTCCTACCAAAAATTAAAACCGGATAAATTTTAAAATATGTGCCTCCTTTATATATGGTAAAAGTTTTTTTTTAACTTTTTTTTGTTGTCAAAATAGGTTAATACTTGATATATTTTATAACATTTGATTTAAAGGCGTTTCACTTTATTAGAACTCCTATTTTTATGGTAATTTTTTTGCGGATATATTTTATTAATTCTCATAGATTTTAATCTTTCAATTACATGACTATATGATCAATTTTGAATATTTACCTTATTTTTTGTTTTTTTCAAATTATTCTAATTAAAAATAAATTATTTATTACAAATTTAGAAAACCATCTTATTATAAACATTTTTTTGCAAATAAAACAAAAACTATTAAAACCATGCATATGGTACTAAATATATCTATATAATTCTTTTTTTTTTCCTGCCAGAAATTATAATCTAATAGATTTTAAAACCGGTGCCTCTTTTATACATGATAAAAGTTTTTTTTAACCATTTTTTGTTGTCAAAATCAGTTAATATAGATAGATTTTATCACATTTAATTTTAACGTGATTCACTTAATTAGTACTCCAAATTTTCATGGTAAAGGTTTTTTATTTGCAAATAGATTTTATCACATTTGATTTTAGCGTGTTTCACTTGATAAGTACTCATCAATTCTCATGGTAATTTTTTTTATTTACTATTTTTTGTTTACAAAATCAGTTTGTACCCGATAGATTTTATCACATTTGATTTAGACAAGTTTAATTTGATTAGGACTCCTCAGTTCTCATGGTAGAAGTTTTTAAATTTTTATTGTTTTACAAAAACTCGATCAATTTAAAATAAAATTTATCAAATTTGATTTGTGTTCCACCAACACCACAAACAACTACTACGAAATAGCTTGCAAATTAAATCTACAAAATTCACATGGATTTTCAGTTTAATGATTCAGTGTGATCTCACGTTATTTATTTATTTATTAATTATGTGGACATCTTGATGTTGTTGGTTCATTCAAATAGCTTGCAAATTCTATCTATAAAATTGAGTTTCATAAACAATACTAAGTCAACCGTGCATCGCACGTGTAATAACCTAGTAAGCTAGTAATATTCAACTGTCACATAATTAGGTCTAACTTAACTAAGCTAAAATAATTTGATTGTAAGCTAATAGGTAGGTAATTGGGATATAATCTATTAGATAGACTAATTAGAATAAATAGTTATTTACCCAATTGATCCAAGAGTTACATAGTAATGTAATTAAAAATTGTTTTCTACCTAAATAATCAAATCTTGGGTGATCAGCCAAAGCTGACTTGAGATGAGATGAAATATAGATCTTGGCCCATTAGAAAAATATTTGATATTTTTTCAAATTAATGGTGAGGGTCATTAATTTGATATAAAATAGTGAGAGCTATATATATAAAGTCTTTAAATATAGTTTTTATTTGATGATATTTATTTATGTATATTTTTGTGATAGATATCCATGACTGCTAATACTAAAACTCAAACTTTATCATTGCAATCGATCCTGCGGCATGGTGATGGCTTGTGACTGATAGGCGATAAACGATTTATAAGCGATTTGATGATAGATATTTGTTTGTTGCAGTGATGAAATGCGACTTATGAGTATATTTGTTAAATAGGCTGAAAATTATTTATTTATTACAAATTTACCATTAACCCTTAATTTTCAAATCAATTAGTCTCTGATTAAGAAAAAAAAGTCTCACATTTATCTTAAAAAACTTAACATGGTATAATATTTAATTAATATTTATTTACTTAACTATACTTACAACAATATATATATATTCTACACCATTAGTATATGTAGCCTTTTACGTTTAACTTTTATTATGTCCTTGCCAATTTTTAATGTGAGTAGTTAAGTATGCAAATGTTAAAAATGTTTACACTGTAACAAATGAATTAATAATTTATAATATTCCTTATCCCCCATTGAATGCTTATTTTTTTTATAAAAATATTGAAATTAGTATTTCTAGCTCTTTTTATGTATTTATGAGAAAAGGGTAAAACTGTAATATAAAAAGTTTATTAATGAATAGGTTTTTTTGTGTTTACAATAAACTAAAAAATTTAAAATTTTGGCTTTTTGGCTTTGCCTTTTAAAGCATAAATGGTGTTGTACATAATTTATTGGTTTTTTAGCTTATAAGCTAAAACAAATACTTTAAATATGATTTATTTTAAACTAAAAGTCAAAAATCACTCTAAAAAGTTGTAACAAACAAACACTTAATGGTGGCGGTGGCAGCTATGGTTCTTAAAGAAAATTGGACTTAAAGATGAAGTGAATTTTATATCTTTCGATCATGAGTTGAGATTGAATTGTTAAAACATAATTTATTTGACTTTGGAGACCCGATTTGAGCTTCAATTCTCAACCATTGTTGCTCCAATTTCAACGAGTTCTTTTCAAATTTCTTCCTCTTTCTTCAATGATCAATTTTCTTCCTCTTTCTATGTGTTGGACCATGATTATTATACCGAGTTCTTAATTTATTTGGTTGAGATGTGCATCAGTGCATGATTCTTAGGCGAGCAAGGGTTTGTACTAAGTGGCCAATCCAAAAATTAGGTTAATCGGTATCCAAAATTTTAACTTTTACATAAAAATAAATAAAAATTGCAATTGTCTTTTACTCATTTTTATACATTGAAAACACGTAATTACATCATCATCACTAACTTTCAATAACAATTATTTTTTAATATAACATACAAGAGAGTTATTTTGAAATGCATATTGACGCTAAACAACGAAGGGGGTAGAAAGCCTTGAATGAGAATGATTAATTTGTCCTCGGAGAAATCTTCACAGTAGGCGCACAACTTAATGACAAGAAGTAAATGATATCGAACAGAGAGACTACTGGTGTTCGAAAAATGCTTTCTTTGATCTGTAACGTGTATTTGCTTAGTGATGTGGCAAAATCATAGCTTGGGCCGTCCGTATGTTGGGTAGGATATCTGGGCTTAAATCTCCTTCCTTGAGCCTGTCTAAGAACACAAGAAACCTGAGTGGAAGTGCAAGGCAGGACCTCGCGAAACCCCTCCGGTGTGAGAGTAAGTATCGAGTATGAATGTCAAAACGAGAATTCGACAGAGTTTCTAGGCTCAAGAAAGTGTGTGTGTACCTTATTTGTGGTTATGGAGGGGTATTTATAGGTCCCTAATGTGATTGAATCCGTCTAGGATTCAACTTCCATAGTTACCCAGTCAATCAATGAGATAATCTCTTGATTTTAGGCATGATAGGCAGTTGGCCGCGTAGATGTAGGAGCAGATAAGGTAAGTGCCCTGCTCAAAGATGGAAACCTTTGACTTGTCTTGGAGAACAAGCCTCCGGTGCTGCCTGCGTGATATGTGTCTGGGCGAGCAAGGCTTTGCCCGGCTATTTGATGTACACTGCTCTGAAGTTGGCATAGATCTACGGGGTGGCCCCTAATCGGGCAGGCAAGGTCGGTGCTCGACCAGGTTTGGGCAAGACGAATCTTATTCTTTACTCGGTGTGATAGTGGTTCCCGGGCATGGCCCCTGGTCGGACAGGCAAGGCCTGTGCCCGGCCAGGTTTGGGTGGGGTTGCACTACTCGCTGGTTAATGCTTCCGTTACTTTGCTCGCTAGGGCTGTGGGCCCCATATTCATTGTGCTCGTGACTGGCATGTGATGTGAGCTCGTGCTTTGCTCGCGACCCGGCTTGGGCCGGGCATATCAGTGGCCCCTAGCTCCTTGTCTGGTGAGCATTCATGCTCGGAGCAGGGAACGCTTATGCTGGAGGATGCCCGCACGGGCTTCAACACTTATGAATTTCGAGAAAAAGAGAGGATTGAGATAGCAGACTTGTGTAAGATTCTGGGCCATCAGTGGGAAACAACTAGAGTGTATTGAGGAAGCTTGCTGCTGAGGGCGTTCCGGGCGAGTGGAGGTACAGGCGCGTGAGCCGTCAAAAGCTGAGGTGACTTGATTGGGGCACGATCTACGAAACGGCGCATTTAATGCGTTGTGATGATGGGCCGTCCTCTTAGACGCCGTTTCGGGCTCCGCCTTTTCCCCCCAAAATCGTAAACCCCCTGCCTATAAAAGGCAGACCCTCCTCCCCCTTTCTTCTTTTACCGTTATTGATTTTTAGAGAGAGAGATTCCTGGAGAGCTTTTGCTATCGGTGCCCAGAGCATTCCAGATTCCGGTGACCTTATTCAACAAATACCACCGCTCATTCGTTCCTGGTGCTTCAAATTTTGCTTTGGAAGAGTTTTTCCCCTTTCACTGTTCACAGAAGACGTCCCACACCAGAGCTAACAGTAAGTTTCTATGGCCCTCTTTTTCCATTCTGCTCCTTAATTTTCTGGGTTTAGTAAGAGTTTTCTGGTTTTTCCCTTTCATCTTCACATGCTTCTGTTAGGGTTTAAGAGGGTAGGACCGCCCTTAGGTAGAGATCGAGGAAAAGACCATGTGGTGCATCAGATTTTGCGATTGGAGCCGTGTTAGGACAAAGGGTAGATAGAAAGCCTCATGTGATCCACTATGCTAGTAGAACTCTAAATGATGCTCAATTGAATTATACCACTACTGAAAAGGAATTTTTGGCAGTAGTATATGCTTTAGAAAAATTTAGATCATATCTGCTAGGATCAAAGGTGATAATTTTTTCTGATCATTCTGCATTGAAATATCTGTTAAGTAAGAAGGATGTTAAACCAAGATTAATTAGATGGATGTTATTGTTACAAGAATTTGACATTACTATCAAGGATAAAAAGGGAACCGAGAATGTCGTAGCGGACCATTTGTCTAGGTTAGAATTTTCACCCTTGCTTGAACGTCAATTTCTTGATGATCATGTCCCCATAAATGACAATTTTCCTGATGAACAACTCTTGGCCATTAAAGATTCTGACCCTTGGTATGTTGATTTTGTCAACTATTATGTGTCTGATATCATTAATCCGGATTTTGATCATTATGAAAAGAAGAAGTTTTTGGCGGAAACTAAAAATTATTTTTGGGAAGCTCCTCATTTATACAAAATTTGTTCTGATTCTTTAATAAGAAGATGTATTCCAGAAAAAGACCAACAAGGTATCATGAAATTTTGCCATGGATATTCTTGTGGAGGTCATTTCATTGGTAACAAAACTGCTCGGAAAATATTACAATCAGGTCTGTATTGGCCCACTGTTTTTAGAGATTGTGAACTGTTTTATAGAACATGTGACAAATGTCAAAGAACAGGTGGTATAGGAAAGAGAAACGAGATGCCCTTACATATTAATTTGGTAGTTGAAATTTTTGACGTTTGGGGTATTGATTTTATGGGTCCCTTCCCTGTGTCAAATAATTGTGAGTATATTCTAGTAGCAGTTGATTATGTTTCTAAATGGATAGAAGCAGTAGCAACCAAGACTAATGATGGAAAAACAATAGTTAAATTTGTAGAGGATTTATTTGCTAGATATGGAGTCCCTAAGGCCATAATAAGTGACCAAGGAACTCATTTTACCAATAAATTGTTAAATAATGTTCTTAGAAAGCATGGTGTAACTCACAAGCAAGCTACACCTTATCATCCACAAACATCCGGACAAGTAGAAGTTAGCAATAGGCAAATAAAAGCAGTATTAGAAAAGACTGTTAGGCCTAATCGTAAAGATTGAGAATCTAAACTCAAGGATGCTTTATGGGCATACCGAACTGCTTTTAAGACACCCATAGGAATGAGTCCATATAGAATGGTGTATGGCAAAGCTTGCCATTTACCAGTTGAAATTGAGCATAAAGCCTATTGGGCTGTTAAAGAATTAAATTTAGATGTAACATTGGCCGGAGAAGAAAGATTGTTTCAGTTAAATGAGTTAGAAGAGCATAGGTTGAATTCGTATGAGAATGCAAAGACATATAAAGAAAAGACCAAGAAATATCATGACTTAGGGTTAGCCAACAAAATGCTTCATCCAGGTATGAAAGTGCTACTGTTTAATTCAAGATTGAGGCTATTCCCCGAAAAGTTAAAATCTAAATGGTCTGGTCCCTTTAGAATAGTACGAATTTATCCTCATGGTGCTGTTGATATTCAAAATCCTAAAAATAATGAAGTGTTTAAAGTGAATGGACACCGACTCAAGCCATATTTAGAGCCGATGTCAGTCGAACGAACAATTGAGTTAATCCGTTTGGCTGACAATGAACCACCCCGAGATTAGGCTTGCAGTTTGGTCGAGCCAAAGACGTTAAACAAAGGCGCTAAGTGGGAGGCAACCCACTATGTTGAATGTTAATTGTTTTTATAGTAGTTTAAATATGCTTTTCTCCGTTAAATTTAATTTTGGACATTTAATTTCTTAATTAAATATGCCAAAATTCAAGTTTGGGGGAGAAAAACATCTTAGTGTTGTATTTATATGTTACTAATAATTTTTGTTTAGAGTTTTTGTTTAGTTTTTACATACAGGAAAGATACAAGACATAACGGAAGTTAACGGAAGGGCTAAACTGCAAACTGTTGAAAAGAGAAGAAAGAAAAACATGAAGGAAAGGTTCTGCCCACCTTGCGGGCGCAAGGTGTGAAGGACCTTGCGACCGCAAGGTCCCCGAATGCGATTTCGTGGCGTCGTCACGTCATGGGGAATCAGCAGAAGGCCAACCGCTTTGACTGCCCACCTTGCGGACGCAAGGTGTGGCAGACCTTGCGACCGCAAGGTCCCTCTTTATAAACTGTTTCGGGTTCTTCTTCAGAATTCACACAGAAATCTTCCCCTTTCTCCAGCAAGCAGCAGCAGCAGCCCAACCTCCCAAAATTTCGGCAGATCGTCTCCAATTCCGGCACATACTCCAAGATATTCTCTCTCTCTCTCTCCTCAAACTTTTCATCTCCCTCACCCATCATCCATTTCACTCCATTAAAAATTGAAGACTTTGAAGAAGAAGGAAGAAAAACCTCCATTGTTGCCGACGAAGATCAAGCTCCTCTCCGGCTGCACTCACTATATTCAGGCTGCAAACAAGTAACACTATCACCATTTTTAATTTCATACGTAAAATATTTGCATGCTAGGGTGCTAGATAGTTTTTAACGTAGATAAAATTTTTGCATGCTTAGAATAAATTTTTAATTTTAAAATTTTAAAACACAATTTTAATTATTAAACCTTTTAGTTTTTAAATTTTATTTCAAACAAAAATGTTCCGTAAGCGTAGAAATATCGGTGCCTCAACCTCTGGCCCCGCTCAGGAGGAAGAGCATAATTTTGACATCACTCGATTCGTGTCCTACGAGGCATCAGAAAGGTACACGACTAAGCTCTCCAAGTTTTTGGTGCCCGAAAGGGGATTCAAGGCTGAAGACTTTGGTCTCCGTCCCAATCTGATGGCTCGTAGGTGGGGACTTTTGTTAGATTCTCCGACAAAGGCAAATGTAGTGCCTATTGTTTGAGAATTCTATGCTAATGGCGACATTAGCATAGATGGCGGTGTGTTAGACACTGTTAGTGTTAGGGGCATTGTAGTCGATTTTTCGTCCCAAAGCATTAACACCTATTTCGGCATCTCCAACTTTGCGGTTGGTGCCGATGATTATAGCACACACCTCAACCCCCGTATCCCTGTCGAGGTGGTGAATGCTACCATCGCTCTCCCTAGTGTGGAGTGGTCCTATAACCGTAATCCACCATTTGGACCACGCACCATGAGAGAGTCCTTCCTCCAAGACACGGCCAAGCCCGTGTATAAATTTGTTTGCGGACGTCTCATGCCCTCAAGTCACCAAAATACGGTGAATTGGGAGAGAGCTGTCTTGACCTACACCATCATGACTGGTGGGTCCATTGATGTCGGCCGTTTGATCAACGGCCAAATTAAGACCCTTATTAGAGGTAGGACGAATGCGGGGTTCGCGTTCCCGCATTTGATCACCGATTTGTGTAGGGGGCAGGCGTGAGAATGCCCAAACACGCGGAGAGGTCAAGGCCGGTCCGGCCATTACAAGGGCCATTTTGTTTGAACATCACCAGCAGCCGAGAGTGAGGGTTCCTCAAGAGGAGGAACCCGAGGAGGAGGAGGAGGACCCACTCGTGGAGATCTCCAATAGGTTGGAGGAAGTTGTCCTCCTAAATGATATGATGAGTTAGCAGTTGGCACAAATGCGTGCCGACCAGACTGATTTTTTCGGTTGGGCCAATACTGTGGGACAAAACCTCTCCAATCTCTATGGATTCCCTCTTGGCACGATCCCCAAGTTTCGTCCTCGTTCGTTATTTCCGCCCGACTCACCATGAGTCGAGGCCCAAGTTCCATCCTCTTTCGTTAGGTGGACCCGCTATCTCCTTTTGATATTTGTCCTACCCCATCAATCCTCTAATATGTTCCTCTATTTTGAGGACAAAATAGAAATTAAGTTTGGGGGGGGGGGGATTTAAAACTTTTAGTCTTAGCAGGTCCTAGCCTAACGAGGAATGGAGTTGAGCTATGTTTTTAGGGTGAAAGAAAATTTCTTTTCTCGATGACCATTTAACTCTTCACCCTATTTTTCCTGTTTTTATTTTTTCTGATTTTTGGAGTTGTTGGCATGACCAGAATACTATAATAGGAAGGACCTTTAGGGTAACAATTGTGTCATCGTCATCATCTCCCAATTTCTTTAAAAAAAATATAATAATAATAATAATAATAATAATAATAATAATAATAATAATAATAATAATATTTTAAATTCAAAATATTCATCCTCGAGTTTAGGTGTGGTAATGCTAGTCGTAGTCAATGAGGAGATTAGTGCAATGAACCGCATAGTTAGTCTGTAGATCCCCCTGGAATTTACTCAATTTTGCGAAACTTTTACTTTTCTCCAAATTCTTCATGCACCCACACCAGTCATAACTATGGATTGATTAGGATAGTTTTATAAAGTTTATAACACCTACTTCATTACAACAAGATATGCACAAGAATATGATGCATAGCTTTTCAAACATAATTGTTGCATTAAATTGTAACTTAGGTTCAATTGCATGATAGTTAGATCCCTTGGATTTTTCTCATTTATATATCTCAAGCACACTTTCGAACCATGTCTGCATATTAGTCTCAATTGTCCCTACCATCTGTCTTAGCAAATGCTTATGTGAAATCCAGTGATGCTAAACACTCAACCCCAATTCCCATAGTTGATATGATATTTTGTGTTGTCTTACTTGCTTTAAATACTATATGAGCATTTGGCATTAAGAAATGACTTAGGCCATCTTTGGATCGTTAGAGCCTAAATATTCCCTGACCTATACTAAAATATATCCCTAGTGTCCCCTTTGAGCCTAATGAAAAAGAATGGAGTGTGCTAAGCACACTATTTAAACCCCCATTCGCCATCATTTCTATTACCCACATTAACTTAACCCTAAAAGCCTATACACTTTTAGCCTACCCTTTGAGAGAGTAGGATGTGGGTGGGAAATTGATTCTAGGAGGACCACTTCTTTTCAGTAAGGCTATTTTTCGGAAGGCTTCTTCTTTCCGTCGTCGAAAAAAAAAAATCATCATGTGTCGACGAAAAATGAAACGGAAGAAGAAGAGTGTAAACAAAGATTCAAATGGAAGCATAACTTTCAAGAGAAAAATATGTTAGAAAAATCATGCTGATAAAAATGATGTGATATTTTTAGAAGAATTTATTGCCCAAAACAAGTTTGGGGGGGAAAGAAGAAAACTTAAAAGTAACGGAAAATACCCCTCCACTTGTGGTCTTTGCAGGTCCTAGCCTAAATAGGGAAAACTTCCTTTTGCTTGGAAGTATGAGGGATAAAAGGGTAGTCTTACTCTCTCACTTTGAATTCCTAATCCTTTCCATCATATCCCCCATCACCTTGGCCTTACATTACAAGCTAATAAAGACCTAATGATCTTCTTGCCAATGCTTATGTTGTTTTTATTGTCAAGTGAGTAACATGAAATTGATCACACACTTCATAATCATTATCATTCACCCTAAAAGCTCACTGTGTTAGCATAATCTTAGCTATTACAAGTCATTGGGATAGGAGAGCATTGTATGACATACATAGAAGTGCATGGGATGGATGTATAAGTCTTTTAAATCCTTGGGACCTTTCTGTCTGTAACTGACCGGGTTTGGATGGTAGATCTCATAATTCTTAATGCATAATTTTCTCTTAAACTTTGATTTTCATATGAATGTGGTGTTTAGCTTAATAAAATTGTTTTAGTTAAGATATTCTCTAAGACCGGTGATCACACACACACGGAGAAATTAGAAGTAGTAACAAATTTAAGAAAAGACTAGTTGGTTTTACATGACTAAGCCTGCATAAATGTGGTGAGCACCAAACTGAGATTACTTGCATACCGTACACCTATGACTTGAGATGAAGCCAAAAAGATTTTATTTTTAGTTTAAATTTTATTTGCTTTTATATTTATCTTTTTTGTATTTATCTGCATAGTCGAGTCACTCGAAAGAGTCTCCTTGAGTTTGTGGGTTTATAGAGGAGTGTAAATAGTGTCACCCTCCAAAAAAAATTATTTTTGTTATTTATATGCTTTTGTATTTATAAGTTTATTTGTTTACTCGTGGACGAGCAAAGTTCAAGTTTGGGGGTATTTGATCGATGTATTTTATACGTCGATTTTATATACTTCTATGACTCAAATTATGCTATTTCACGAGGCTTTTGGTTACTAATATATGTTTTCGGTGAGTTTTATAAGTTTCAGTTAATTGTGAAAATACGCGAAACTCCAGGGTTTTAAGTGCAAATTTCAAGAAAGGCCAAAAGGAAAAATTGAAGAAAAGATAAAAGCTGTCAACACTGGACACCTTGCGGACGCAAGGTGCCTCAGACCTTGCGACCGCAAGGTAGGCAGTACGGGTCCTCGAGAAACCAAGAAATCAAAAGGCCACACATACTGGAGACCTTGCGGACGCAAGGCACCCAGCACCTTGCGACCGCAAGGTGGTCAGAATGCGACTTATTCGGATTTTCACACAGTCATTCGATCCAATTACAACTCCCGAGTATATATAGAAGCCAGATGCCGAGCCAAGATAAGAGAGGACGGCTGGAAGCTCTCTTTAGGTAGATTTTAGGTAGTTTTAGATTGTATAACATAGTTAGATTGTGTAATTTCAAGTATTGAAGATCAAATCATGTATCCGATCATCTCCATGTGTTGTTCATTGTCTATGATGAACTAATTCATCCATAATCTAGGAGGTGGGAGGTAACTTGTATCAAATTTATGTTTTGATTCTTATATATGTTGATTCAATGCTTGTTGATTGTGTTGTTTATCAACCCCTATATTATTTTGCTTTGAACAAATGAATGTAATCGCAAATAATAAAGGCTTAGAGGTGCGGATAACTGCATGACCAAGTGCATATGTCGCATTACAATCGGCTCACCAACACAATAAATTGGACCTATCGATGCACGAGAGTGATAAGTTAGGACCAGGTTCTTACATGATCTAGGTGACAGATAGATCATAAATCTAGGTGACAGCTAGATTAACAGTTCATGTGCTTAGGATATAGAATGGATGAATTTTGCGGGGATGGAGGCTGAACCAATTGTTCAACAGACTATATCTATTTTTAGTGAACGAACCCAAGACATTGAATGACATTATTATGAATTGAACATAAAGGAGATATAAGTGAAACCCAGAATCCTAGATTTCCACCCACCATAAGATCTTCATATCTGTTATTACTGTCTAATTAGTTAAAACATCTATAAATAGTAGTTAGAGTAGAATTAAACATAAAACCCCCCTTAGGTTAATAATTTGCTATCAATAATTGCACTGTTCGTGATCACTTGTCTCTGTGGGTTCGACCCTTGCTTCCAAAACTATTCTATAATAGTCTTGTTCACTTGCAAGGAAAAAGATTAAATAAAACATCGATCAGCGAGCATCCAGGAGATTACCTAGCGGGCAGGGCCCTACTCTGAACGACCACTAACAACCAGGCTGGGCCCTAGTTCGATGTTGGCATATCGAAGCGGTCGCTAGCTTATCAACTAGGTATAGAGATATACGACTAGCAGTGTTGCTCGGTCACTATAGGAATCCGAGGTAGCTAGCCGCTATCTTACGAGTAGGGCCCCTACCACATGGCGGGCATCCAAATATGCGAATCAGGCATGACCCCATCTCACTCGCGGAGAGGATAAGATAAGCTCACTAGTACTTAAATTAGAGAAAGATTGACCGAGCAGGGCTCTATCTACTCGGCAGGCGAGCAGATTTTGTCAAGCAATCCGAAAATAGCAGATAAAAGACAACTAATCAACCGAATAATTTGAATGGACAAATATGGGAAAAACTTGCCTTTTATTGATCAATAATACTGACCTTCAACATGACTAAGGTCTTGCTCGTTTGTGTACTGACTTAGGGATAATATTTTTTTAGGTGGTCTGCATGCCAAGGATGCTTCAAGTCCTTTCCTTCCTGGGTTCGAAGTGTGTAGGTGCCCTCTCTGACTATATCAGCGACTTCGAAAGGCCCCTCCCAGTTAGGTGATATCTTTCCTCATTCTGCTCGGTGACCCGTTACCTCAATTTTCCTGAGTACCCAGTCCCCGACCATGAAAGCTCTACCTCGAACCCTTTTGTCATGATGAGCCTTTGCTCTCTGCTTGTAGTTGACCATCCTGAGTCGTGCATCTATCTTCCTTTCCTCGAGTAGATCAAGGTCTATGGCTCGGGCAAGCTGATTATTCTACTCGCTGTAATGGGAGACTCGATAGCTAGGCAAGGCCATTTCTACCGGAATCATAGTTTCAGATCCGTATGTGAGTGCGAATGGAGTTTCCCCTATTGGGCCGTGCACAGTAGTTCTAACTGCCCATAAGGCTGACGGTAGCTCCTTTGCCCATTTTCCAGCTCGCCCTTCTAGGTTTCTTTTGAGAGCGTGTAGTACTTGCTTATTTCCGGCCTCGGCTTGGCCGTTACCCTGTGGATAAGCTGCAGATGACTGCCAATGTTTGACACCCAAACGAGCACATTCCGCTGTGAATTTGTCCGAGAATTGGGTGGCGTGATCGGAGATGATTGCTCGGGGGAGTCCGAACTTGCATCATACTTGATCATGAATGAACTTGATGACATTGGCCTCTGAAATTTTAGCCAAGGGCTTTGCTTTGAACCACTTTGTAAAGTAGTCTATGGTGACCGCTGCATACTTGTACTTGCATTGTGCTAGCGGGAATGGGTCGATCAAATCGATTCCTCACATGTCGAAGGGCCAAGCCGCAACGACTGGGGTTTGCATTGTGGATGGAAGCCTTGGTATGTCCGCGTACCTCTGGCACTTGTCACATTCGCGGACATACTTCTTTGCATCCCTTCTGAGGGTTATCCAGTAGTATCCTGCGCGCAAGACCCTTTCTGCCAGAGCTCGCGTGCCCGGATGACCGCCACATTCTCCCTTGTGTACTTCATACAAAACGCCCTCAGTTAACTCTGGGGTACACAGCGAAGCATAGGTCTGACCTTAGATCACTTGTACAGGATTCCCCCTACTACCGAGTAACGACAAGCTTGACTCCGGACTATTGTGGCCTTGACTTTGTCTGCGGGTAGAACTCCCTGCTCGATGTAGTCCTTGTAGTCGTTGATCCAGCTTCTGGTCGCTGATTCGACATCCATTATCACTGGTCTATCGATGGCCGGAGCTTCCAAATGCTCAATCATTACTGAGGGATTTAACATTGCTAAGTTTGCCTCAGCGATCTTGGACAAGTAATATGCTCGCATGTTGTCAGCTCGATCAATTCTGATGATCTCCCAAAACTTGAAATTCTTCAAGATTTCTTTGACCAGCTCGCAATACTTGACCAGTGTAGGGTGATGCACCATAGAGTCCCACTGGACTTGGTTCACTACTAGTTGTGAATCAGAGTATACTATGACTACTTCTACTCCCATGTCAGCTGCGAGCTCAAGGCCAACGATCATCGCTTCATACTCGACGACGTTATTTGAGGCGGGGAACTTGAACCGAAGTGCCAGGTCAAACTCTGTGATTTCGTCGGGAGCTATGAGAAGGATGCCAGCTCCGCTCCCGACTTTGCTCGCTGCTCCATCTACATAAAGATCCCAACAGTAGGCTGGCTGAGGTTGTGGCAGCTACCTTTGCTCGGGTTCTGTTGGCTGCTGGGCCTCAGACTCCTCCTGCTGAGTAAAGCTTGTTTCTACCAAGAAATCAGCCAGGGCCTGAACCTTGATTGCTCGCCTGGGCATGTAGTCTATGTGGAATTTCGTGAGCTCGATTGACCAGTTGAGTAGTCTGCCCGATAAGTCAGGCTTGTGCAGGACTTTGCACAGTGGTGTGTCTATGTATACTATGATTACATGTGCAGAAAAATAAGCCATTAATTTTTGGGCAGATATGACAAGCGAGTAAACTAATTTTTCTATATTAAAATAACGATCCTCAACAGGACTGAGGGCCTTTGATACATAGTACATATGTTTTTGAATGTCTAGTTCCTCCCTAACTAAAACAGCGGCCACGGCCTGGTCCGTGGCTGCTAAATATACATATAAAGGCTCACCGGGAATGGGGCTGCTGAGTAGAGGTGGTTTACCGAGATATTCCCTGAACTGCTCAAGGGCTTTGGCACAATCTACATTCCACTCGAAACCCTTGTTCCCGCGCGGGACCTTGAAGAAAGGAAGGCATTTCTCCGCTGATCGGGAGATGAAACGACCCAGGGCAATGCTACCATTTAGCTATAAGGCTGCTCCATGTCAAGTAAGGCCTGGATCTTCTCCGGGTTTGCCTTTATTCCGCCCTGGTTGACCATGAACCCGAGGAACTTTCCTGCTCGGACTCAAAGGCGCACTTGCTCGGTTCAGCTTCATGTTATGTTTGCACGTAGGTTGGCAAACGTTTTTGCCAGGTCAAGAGTGTGGTCGCGACCCTTTATCTTGATGACCATGTCATCTATGTACGCTTCCATGTTCATGCCGAGCTGAGAGCCAAAGACTTTGTTGACCATGCGTTGGTAGGTAGCCCCTGCATTCTTCAGCCCAAAGGGCATCATCTTGTAACAGTAAAGGCCCCACGCTGCCCGGAAAGTTGTCTTGGACTTATCTTGCTCGTTCATCTTGACCTGGTGGTACCCTGAGTATGCATCTAGGAAACTGAGCATTTCAAACCCGGCTGTAGAATCGACGAGCACATCTATGCGGGGCAACAGATAGCAATCCTTCGGGCAAGCTTTATTGAGGCCTGTGAAGTCAACTCACATCCGCCATTTATCATTGGCCTTCTTGACCATTACCACGTTTTGCCAACCAGGTCGGGTACTGAATCTCCTCGATGATATCTGCTTTCAGGAGCTTCTCGACCTCTGCTTTGATAGCCACGTTCTTCTCAGGGGAGTATTACCTTGGCCGCTGCTGGATGGGCCGAAAATTCGGATCGACGTTCTAGTCATGGCGTGCAACACTCTCACTGATACCCTGCATGCCTCGATTGTCCAGGAGAACACATCCATGTTGTTCTTCAGCAGCTCAATCAATTTTTCCCTAGCTTCGGGAGGCATGGCCTTCCCGATTTTGATATTCTACTCGGGGTAGGCGGGATTGATAACTACCTCTTCCAGTTCGCCCTCTGGCTGAATATCGGGCTCATAACGGACTTGCAGAGTGTTCATCTCAATGTCTTGTGATTCGGGGCGTTTAGCCTTGCACTTGGAGGGCTCTGGTGCCAGGGCTTGTTTGGGGACCTCTGTTTCCATGGGATCAGCGGCCTCAGAAGTTTCCCCAAGCTCGACATTGTTTTATGGGGAATTGGGGATGGAGGCTGAAGCGGTGTCGGTGGGAACCTCTTTCTCAGGAACGCTACCGTCTGATCGGGAATGTCCACGATTAGTTTTTGTTTCTTCCGCTGAAGGGCCTGGCCACCTCTTCCTTGGTCATTATTGGCGTTATTTCCCATGCTCTCATCCCTTTTAAAGCGGTCCAACTTGCCCGTGTTGATCAGTTTTTGAATCTCACGCTTCAACACAATGCATTCTTCAGTGGTATGGCCATTACCATGATGGTTATCGCAATACTTTGTATTGTCCCTGGTATGAGCGAGCTCAGGGTCGAGTGAATAAGGGACTGGAAGCGCATCTCCAACTTGGAATATAATCTCTTCCCGCGTAGTGTTTAGCGGGGTGAATTGGGCCTCCCTGAATCTTTGCCTAGGGGTAGATGTTCTCTTCATGTCTCTACTCGAGCGGTTGTTGCCCTCCGGGCTTTGGTCAGCTGGTGTCGCTGAGCTGCCCTGAGCCTTGTCTTTATTTTTGGCTTTGTCTCCCTTGACGCGCTCAGTCGAACAGAAGAGGTGAGAGCTCGCTAGTAACTCTGCTTTTGAAGCCCGGATTCATGGCGAACATTGTCTTCAGTGGCCCTGCCCTCATGTTGTTGAGGTAACAGAAAGTGATCTCTGGGTCACTGGTTGCGGTCACCTGGTCGAGCATCTCCTCGAATCTCTTCAAGTAGCTGCTGTAAGATTTGTTACATTGCTTAATTTTGGCAAGGTCGAAACGATTTTTTGGGGTTGGGCCTGCAGTGTCAAATTCCTCAAAGAACTTTTCTCGAAGCGTTGCCAATCGATCCGCGGGGAACTCTACCCAACCAGGCCTGTGCCTTTCCCTGAAAGGCTCCCTCAAATGCCTGCATCTTCAAGGCTTCCACGTCTGTGACCATTTGAATCTGTGCCTCGAATGATCGGAGCCAGTCGCTTGCCCGCGTCTTTCCGAAATACTTCTCGAATTGCAGGAAGATAACCCCCTGCGTGAGTGGCGTTCTCGATCTCTGGGGGGAACGGGCTGCCCTCCAGCGGCTTAGTGGCTCCATAGCCGGGCTTGGCCACGGCTAGATTAGCCATCTGTTTGGCCATGTATCTCTTCATGGCCTCCATTCTATCGGACAGCCGCCTTTCCGCGTCCATAGTGAGTCGGGAAGAGTGAGCAGGGTCCGATTGGTGACTGCGCACATGCGGGCAAAGATTCGGTTCATATGAGGCCTCAACTTCTTGCTCGACACGTGCTTTATACCTTGGTCGTTGCGCATCTGCTTCTGCGCACTCACGGGCCCTGCAGCGGCCATGGCTCTCTTCCCGAGCATGGTATTCTGATAAATGTGCATATTGTCTATATTTTTGGATACTTTGGGCTTATTTTCCTAGTCAATATTGCATTTATCGTTGCTAATTTAATTGTTTTGACTCATTTACCTTTATTTGTCTTAATTGGGCAGTTTTGCAAATTTTGTGCATTAAAATCAAGCTTTATTGGTGAATTAAAGACAAGCTTTAATGATGAAGTAAAGGCAAAAGGATGAGTTGAATTCCAACATTTTTCATGGGTAGCGGTTACTTTTCGTGGGGTGAAAAATTAATATTAAGAATTAAATTGAAGATTTCCAGCAACAATTGCACCATAGGTGCGAAATATTTCACAACCTTCAATCGGGGCAGCTCAAGAGTCGCTTCCAACATTTTCCAGTTTGGACCCTTTTTATGCATCTAGACTAAATGTCATCTAAAGGGGGATGGAGAGCTTTAATTTAGCATCTCATTTATCTCTCATTTATTTCTCATTTATTGTCATTACTCCAATTTATTTTAGTTGACAAGGGGAAAGGAAAGACTTAGTTTTTCCTATATATAGCTCCCTCCTCCCCTCCTTAGGGACAGAGAATTTTACTTCCATACTCTCCTCTCAAATAGTTAGATAGGCATTTTAAAGTAGTTTCATATTTGAAGACTAAAGTTTGTGAATTCGTTCATAAGTATTTTATTGCAAGTTCTACTTCTTCCCTTCTCTTTGTTTTTATTTTATGATTATTTTAACATATTTATTTTAGTTACTTTAATTATGTGTGAATAGTTTTCTAATTCTAGGATTAGGTGTAGCCCGTAATGAATTTATAAATAAAGTTTTTATCTTTCCGTTTAATTGAATGTCACCAGTTTTGATTCAATTTTAGCTTTATTAATAATTGTATAAAATTGTAGTAGCGAGGGATCGAAAGGTGAAACTACTACATTTATACAATAATCTTAGTTACTAAAGTGAAGGACCGAAAGGTGAAGCGTAAGTAATATAACTCTAATATTGAACTAGAAATTCATGAGAACGAGAGTTGATTAAATTTCTAGAGGCTTATAGAATTGTAGGACATAATGAGTTTAAGTTTAATTCATTGAGCGAGACATCGGATTTGAATTAATCTAGGCACGGTTGAGAGTAGTTCGAAAGAATGCAATTAACTATTTTTATGCAATTTGCCTTCAAAATTTGACATTCATCACGAACGGAAAGATTGTTACGAAATTTATAAATTCATTGTTGTGGTGAACCGAAATCCTAGAAGCTTTTTAATTATTGTTTTTACTCCAAAATCTAAGTTTGAATTTTAATTTAGTTAATTTAGTCTAGTTAATTTAATTTACTCATCGCACCAAAAATCTTGAAATCAATTAGTCTAAATAATTTTAATTGTGAGTTATTCGGTACTTGATTCAAAGTCCCCGTGGGATCGACATCCTAAATACTACACGAATAGCCGTGCGCTTGCGGTAAGATTTAGTGATCAATTGAAAATCACTCAACATATTCTCGCCGTTGATGGTGTCTGTAGGAGGGGACCTGACGGTTGTATCTACTCTCCGCCTGGTCATCTGCTTGTCTCATCGCCTCAGCTCTTTCCGACGGTATGTGAATGACGGATGGGATCCGTCTGCTCGGAGCTGGCAATTGTTGGGAGGCATGGCCATCGCCAACAAGTGCTGGATTGCTGGGAGGGGGCAGCACCAAATCTGCAACTAGAACCGGGGCGTGGCCCAAGGCAAGCAGTTGTTGGTTGAGTGCATACATCTTGTTATAGTAGTCCGCCTGGACTTGTAGAGCAGCAGCCTGTTGATCTGGGGTTTACTCGGGCAAACTCGTGTGGCTATCCTGGCCATTTTCCAATTGGCGGTTTAGCTGCACTCTGAGATCTTGTGCGCGAGCATCGCGCTTCTCATTGATAACCTACTTGGCATCACGTTGGTTGGCCCGGCTTTGGCTAGCATGTTGGGACAGCTGCTCCTCCACATATGACATGTCATTGCCATGAGTCGCGTGCCATGCAGCCACCTTTTGATTTCTCGTTTGCACCCCTTGGGGTGCCCTTGGTGGCAGATCAGCCAACTGTGGAGGATTATTGTTTCCAGCCTGGTGGTTGCTAACGGTGGTATGGTGCTTGCTACCCTTTCCAGCCATTGCAATAAGGAGATTTTTGAAAAACTTACACCTAAAAACTTAAAGAAAGTAATGAAACTTCGTTTCCCAGCAACAAAACCAAACTGATGTGGCAAAATCACAGTTTGGGCCGTCCGTATGTTGGGTAGGATATCTGAGCTTGAATCTCCTTCCTTAAGCCTGTCTAAGAACACAAGAAACCTGAGTGGAAGTGCAAGGCAGGGCCTCGCGAAACCCTTCCGGTGTGAGAGTAAGTATCGAGTGCAAATGTCAAAAGAGAATTCGACAGAGTTTCTAGGCTCAAGAAACTGTGCGTGTACCTTATTTGTGGTTATGGAGGGGTATTTATAGGCCTCTTATGTGATTGAATCCGTCTAGGATTCAGCTTCCATAGTTACCCAGTCAATCAAGGAGAGAATCCCTTGATTTTAGGCATGATAGACGGCTGGCCGCGTAGATGTAGGAGCAGATAAGGTAAGTGCCCTGCTCAAAGATGGAAACCTTTGACTTGTCTTGGAGAACAAGCCTACGATGCTTCCTGTTTGATATGTGTCCAGGCGAGCAAGGCTCTGCCCGGCTATTTGATGTGCACTGCTCTGAAGTTGGTATAGATCTAAAGGGTGGCCCCTGGTCGGGCAGGCAAGGCCGGTACTCGACCAGGTTTGGGCGAGACGAATCTTATTCTTTACTCGGTGTGATAGTGGTTCTCGGGCATGGCCCCAGTGTAAGGCATGCTGAGGCCTTGGTTGGGGGGGTTGCACTACTCACTGCTTAATGCTTCCGTTACTTTGCTCGTTAGGGCTGTGGACCACATATTCATTGTGCTCGTAACTGGCATGTGATGTGAGCTCGTGTTTCACTCGTGACCCAACTTGGGCCGGACATATCACTTAGCACATGAGTACCCATGAATTTTTGCAAAGTACAAGAAATAATGGTGCAATTAACCTTATTTAAAAAATTAGTAGGAAGTAATAAACTTTAATATGTTTGTTGTTGTCCAAATTCAACCTAAATCAATCTGAAATACATTTTCAGAATTCAGATTATATCTTATTGTTAGATATGAACACACACCACAAATGGTAGCCATTAATTAGCCATCTCCTACTTTTTCTTTGCCAAATAAGGGCTTAAAATTACCCCCTTGGCCTTACCTGCACCATAAACCCGATTGGTACGAGATTCAAATAAAATTCTGGAGGCATGTAGCGTGGGTTCGATATTTGGTTGAAGCAATTTGCTTTCTTCTGAGGTTGGACCTTGTATGTGTTATTAGTTGACATGTTCTCAAACCCTGTATCATTTCGAACACATCCCACAATTTTCCTGGTAATAACAACGAGGATCGGCTTCTGCGATTGGCGCGGTTAAAAAAAAAAAAGTTATCAAACATTTTCCCAAAGTCTCCTTACAAAACCCCCTCCCTTTCATCTTGAACGTAATAAATGAGCGGAGAATCCATCAGGTGAAGTAAACGAGGAGAGAGAAATATCCAGCGACAGCCTAGAGAGAGAAACAAACAGAGTACCACTGGAGAGAGATAGGAAGTCGGAAGTCCTCCTCTCCTTCGCGTGTACTGTCAAATCTCACACATACATACTTTCTCTCTCTTTATACTCGTATATTTTTCTCTGTTTTTACGATTTCAGGGCCCTTTCTGGCTCAATCCCAGCCTTACCCAGTCATACACGGTTACATTTGACTCTACCGTCGTCGTCCTCCGTCATTTCGCTTCTACTTTCTCGGAATAAAATGCTCCTGAATTTCGAGGTAAAGCCTTAAAGGAAATGCCACAAAAGTCTTTCTACGTATTCTTTTTCTTTTCCAGCTATTTGGGTTAGAATTTATAATTGACCTATGTGAAATTCAAAGTCTATGGATTAATTTTTAATTGCTCTATTGTTTTATCATACAGTATAATTCTCCAAGGACAGAGTTTCTTTTGTTTCCCAACTTTCATGGATTTGATTTCTCTGTTACTTGCTTGAAACTCAAAGGACGATTTCGTTATCTGTGTTTGAATACAGTTTTCAATTTTGCCATAATATTTTTCTTGGGCTTGTTTTTGTTTTGTTTTGTTGTTGTTGATATTTTCTGAAATGGGTTCTGCGTGCAACGACTTGTCTCTGTCTATCTGCGAGTTTTGAGATTTAACGTTCAAGTTATAGTGTTTTCACATAGAAAAACTAACCCAAATAACACAAATTTTGAAGGGCAATTTCTTTTTGATGGCAAAAGTAGTCTAGTTTCTAATTCATTACCTAATTTTAAAGTTATAACGGGACCAGGATTCACCTTGAAGTTACTGGTCTCAAATCCCATTCATGGTTTGCTTTTGATAATCTTTTCCATATCCTTATCAGTTCCAATTTTATTGTTTGATAGTTAAAAAAAATAACTTTCTTATGCAAAAAAATAAACATAAAAAATAACTTTCTTATGCTGCTATATTCTAATTTCTGGCGAATTTGCAATTAGGTTTTTATTGCAGCAGTGGAGTGGTTTTGATTGAATTGGAGAGAGAAATCGAAATGGAAGGGGATATATTTTCAGGCATTATTAGTAATGGTGGTACACAAGTAGATGGCAAAGTTTTACAGACATTTCAGAAGAGCTTTGTACAAGTCCAAAACATTTTAGACCAGAACAGGTTGCTAATCAGTGAGATTAACCAGAACCAAGAGTCTAAAATCCCAGACAACTTGACCCGGAATGTGGGTCTGATTAGAGAGCTCAATAACAATATTAGGAGGGTGGTTGATCTTTACGGCGATCTTTCAAGCTCTTTCGCCAAGTCCATGGATGCTTCATCCGAAGGGGAATCAGGCGGCACCACTAAATCTGATGGCAAAAAGAGAGTGAGGTCCAACTAATCGATTATCGATGATAGTACCAAGGATCTTATCTTTCTTTGTGGGAAATAGAAGATATTTTCAAATTCTTGGGCCGGTATAATATGATCACCTATAATTGTAAGTCTTTAGTTGCAATGATTGGCCTCTTGTTTTCACTTTTAATTCCACAATTATTCTTCTTTAGGAATAACATTTCGATAACCAGCAATGGCCCTTGACATGAAATTATATTGAATTATTGATCCATAGCTGCTATTCTGTGTAAGCATGTATTATCTCATAAGAATCAAACATGAAACTCTTTTATTTATTTATGGGTTTCTTATCTTCTTGGGTATAGAATCATTATTTATCAAATATAGAAAGAAGCTGGCTCTTTACTTGAGTGTCAAATTCAGCAATTTTCCCATTTTTCCACAGCTTTTTGGGTTGCTTTCTGTGGTCATAATAATGTTGTTTGATAACCAAAGTTGATTCTTGCAAAAGCTCTTTTAGTCCTCCAATGATCTCATTCTTTATGATTTGCCAAAAGGCTTTTTGAATTCTGGTGGGTCTTTCTCAATTTTTCTTGCATCATCATCATCTCTCTCATTCTCACATTGAAGATTCTCTCTCCAGTTCTGATGAGTAGTTTCAACTACCCTTTTATTCAGTTCTTATGTGTGTTTAAAGATATTTACTTCTACTGCATGCTGCATAGGCGGTTGTTTAGTGGTCGAGTTTGAGTCATGCAAGTTTTAGTTGTTCTAATTTCCAGTACCGCTGCATGTGGGGCTCTCGCAGGAACCCCAAAATGTTTTGACAAATACTTAGGAAAGACCTTCTTACGTGTATTTTGGTAAGACAGATCCCCCGACTCGACCTACCGTATGATGATGGGCCGATGTATGATAGACTGTGGCTCCGTCTTACGGGTTAGAATCGGTAAGAGGGTGTGACGTGAGACATGCATACTCAAAGGTTTTATCTCCAATGTCACCCCCATAGATTTTTATTTTTATTTATTTGAAAAGGTGAAGTAGCATATGCCCCCAAAATCCCCCAAAAAGGGGAGTAGTTGTATGAGTTTGTGATTCTCTCAGGCTCTCAGCTTTGTCTTTGTGTAAATTTGTGGGAACATGCGACTTGAATATATATGTTGTTAGTGTTGTTGGTATGTTTGCTTTCCCATCCCCACAAGACTATAATCTCAATACTCAAACTAGTGGATGATGATTAACCTTTTGACTGCTGTTTTGTCCCAGCTAATGGCATTTTGTTCACACAATACAATAATCTAATCACTCGTAAGGTTGAAAATTAGGGATTATTGATGATGATGGGTTTAAAATCTACTTCTTAAGGGACGGAAAGGCTAAATACAAGAAAAGAAAGGGCCCAGTGATGTTATTGGATATGCTTCTCGAGATTAAAAAAAACAAACAACTTTTGCTAGCGAATAATTGAATGTTATTCCTATTTTTATTTTAATAAATTTTAAGTATTCATTAGTTAATAGTACTGTGGAGTTGGGTGGGAATACCCACGTCCATGTGCGTGTTTGCTGTAAATGGCTAGTTTTCTTTTTTGTGATTGTGGTTCAAGAATGCTGAAATAATTGTGAAATTGGTGCCCATGTGTTGAGTTTTAAATTACTTTTTGTTTACTTTTTACCCATAGAATATTTTTTAATAATTAGACTTTTCAAATATGTATTTTTTTTTGGATAAAACAAAGGAAGTGGTAGTTATCAATTGAAAATTCATATCTTGAATTGTATATCTTACTTGCTACTTTAGTTCTTAAAAATGATACGTTTCTATAAGTACTTCATCTGTCTCAAAATAAGTGTTTGTTTTAAAATATTTTTTTATTCTAAAATGAATTTAATATTTTTGTGTAAATATACTTAATTCACTTTTATTAACTATCATGGCTTAGTGTATGGAAAACTAGAAGGCTACAAACATTATAGTATGAATTTATCATACATCTAGGAGTCAGTCAAGCATGTTAGAGCATCGCCAATGTTTACTTCTTCTTATATATTTTTTTAGTTGGGTCTCACTGTCATTTATATATTTTTATTTTTTTATCAACTTAAAAATATATCTTTTCATTGTATAATCTTTTTACATATCTTTTTATACAAAAAATATTAAATTTAACACCATCTTACATAAAATACAAAACCCTCCCCCACACACACACCACAAGTGGCTGACAACTGCCCCACTTTCTTTCATTCTCTCCCCAAAAGATGACTTCTTATTTTAGAAGAATTTTGTTCCTTTCTCCAACTTGGCAAGATAAAAAAATATATAATAGGAGAAAAGTATATGTTCTTAATTGGAAGAAAGGGTAACAATATACTAGAGCTGTCAAAACGGGTTGGTGGGTTGGGTCAACCCACGGATCAAGAAAATCCACCATATAACGGTGTGGGACGGGTTGACCCATCTAGATGACGGGTCAACAAAACACCAACCCAACCCAACCTAACATGGGTTGTGGGTCAGATGGGTCAACCCACAAAATTTTCTTACCTAAAGATTACTTTTTTTATTTTCAATTTTCCATTGTTTTTTCACTTCCCTATACTATACAACCACTCAAAATCAAGTAACCAACTCAACTGTTGTCGGCTAACATAAAATAAACAAACTAAAACAATTGAATCTTCACTTCAGACTTCTACCAAACGTTTTATGGGCATTCCTCTTACAAGACTAAAAAAACCTTGAATGTTAAGACATGACTTCACGTAGGATGACAATATGGCATAGGTCAGTATAATCCAAACTGACTGTTACATAATAATTTAATAAACCTTAGATTTGTTATATATAAAAAAATAAAACAAAAAACAAAAAATAATAATAATAAAAGAAAATAAAAGATTACATGAAGACTATTATGCAAAAATGAGCACATTCCAAGTTATGTGATCAATTTATATGTCTTGCGAAAATCAACGTAATCATTGTCACCGTGCATTGTACGTTCAATGCATAAGCTTTCCCTGGTGGTAGGGAAAACATATGTATGAATGACTGACTCACTCTTTTTATCAAACAAAATATTTCTTATGCCACTCACGATAAATACTTCTTACGTACTTAAATTATTATCTTTCTTTTCTTTTTTTTATATGTTCTAAAAAAAACTACTACTTGTTTGTATCTTTTCATTATATGATAATATTTTTATTATTTTATACTTATTTTTTCTTCATTTTAATTATATGTCATGAATTTTAAAGGAAACGAGATATTATACCAACATTAATACTCTTCAATTAAAGGAAACTAGTTTTTTTTAACTTATACGCATTAAACGCACATTAATTAAATCATACATAAAACAAAATAAAAAGGATCAGTTTATTCACAATTACATATAAGTATATCACTAATCATTATAGATTCTAAAAAAATTTCTTATGCACAATATTTGTTGTCTTATTAGTTGGTTTTTCATCTTCACCGTATATCAATATCTTTAAACCAAAAATAATTTATTACTCTAAAAACTACGACATATAACTGTCAATGGCTAAATACTGATTTTTTCAAAAAGAGACCTACGTACAATTATTGACTTTGACACTTGTTAATTATCATTGCATATGATATCAGGAATGTAAATTGTCTTTTTGGAACTTGAAAGACAGTCTTACATCGAATAGAATTAATGACAATCTTGGGATAAAAACAATTTCTCTAACATTGTTTCCTTTCAAAAAATTTGTTTCAACAATGAGATCTCTAAGATTTATAATGATTAGTCTTGTTCAATTGCACAACCCTGCAGCATGATCAATGTTTCTTAATAGAATTACTGAAACACTAATTTTAAGTGTCAATTCATGGACTGACAATCCCGAACACTTTATACTCCCTCCGTCCCTAAATTATCGTCATCTTTTCCTTTTTCGTCTGTCACAAAATAATTGTCCAGTTTGAAACGTACCTTTTTAGAACATCATTTTTACCACTTTACCCTTACTTTTTCACTCTACTTTAATTATGGGTCACATACACATGGGCTTTAAAGGAAACTACACATTAAACCAATATAAATAATCAAATCAATTGTTTTTTCTTAAACTGTGCGCCGGATCAAACAAGACGATTATTAAGGGACGGAGGGAGTACTATTTAAAAGCTATGTGTAATGAATGTTTTCGAACAAACTTGAATTTTTTCTGTCCTGCAAATAGAATTTGAACTCAAATAAGTTCTTCCTTTTGAATGATTACTTTTATTAAATTATATTTACATTTTATGTATAAAGAAATTTCTGAGAAAAAAATAAGCTAAAATCAAAATAACGAAATTATTTTTACTGTTAACTATTATTTGTTGTTTTGTAAATTATTTTGATTTTAATAACTTCCATTATATTTTTTTTGTTTTATTGACTTCGTAGCTATTATTTTTGTTTTATTTTTAAGAATTAGTTTTACAGAAAAATTTTGTTCAGTAATTTTTTATTATTAGTTTGTTAACCTCAGTTTAAATTGTTTTGTTTTATTGACTATGTAACTATTATTTTTGTTTCATCAAATATTTTTATTTTACTAATGTATTTTGTTACATAACTATTTTTAAGAATTTGTTTTAAACTTTTGTTCCGTAAATTATTTTTATAATTTTACTAACTATTTTTGTTTTATTAAATCCGTAACTATTATTTTTGTTATATTAAATATTTTTATTTAACTAATGTATTTTTTGTTTTATATTGCCATTTTTAAGAATTTGTTTTAAAATTTTGTTCCGTAAATTATTTTTATTATTTTAGTAACCCCAGTTTAATTTTTTTTTTGTTTTTATTAACTTTGTAACTATTATTTTTGTTCAATCAAATATTTTTATTTTAATAATGTATTTTTGTTTTACATATATATTTTTAAAAATTTGTTTTAAACTTTTGTTTTGTAAATTATTTTATTTTACAAACCTCATCATTAAATTATTTTTGTTTTGTTGATTCTGTAACTTTTATTTTTATAGTTGCTTGTTCCATAAATTATTTTTATTTTACTAACCTCTTATATTTTTGTTTTCTTGACTCTGGACCTATTATTTTTGTTTTAGTTACTATTTTTTATGTTTAAGGAGGAAAAAATGTTTAAACATGATTAAGAGAGAGGAATGGTGCTGATGAGAGAGAAAATAAAGAGGAGGCGGAGAGAGAATGAGAAATACAACTATAAATGATATAAGAGAAAAAAAGTAAAATGATAATTCAAAAGTCAATAATTCAAAAATGAAATTTTGAAAGAAAAAATCTACATTTACCATTATATATATATATATATATATATATATATAGATTATCTAGCCTGCCATGGTCCTCCAGGCTGCAACATCTATTAATCAAACGTCTACCGGCCGCAGAATGAAGCATTTTGCTTACAGTTTATATTCCTTGTGCTCTGTTCAAGTGCACTAGATTTTTTTTAAAACAAATTAAGGACCGGTCTTCTTTTCCAATAATTTAATCGCTACAATAAAATTCATTTATTTTCAATTGGAAAAAATTATTTTTGAGAGAGAAATGATTATTTTACTCTTAATGAACGATTAACGATGAATAGCCGCGTGAACCGCGGTTCAAAAGTCACATTTTATATGACATTTTTATTTTTGTTTAATGATGTCTGAATCGTAGTTTCTAAAGGTTGTTAAAGTGTAAAGAATTAATTAGTTTTTAATATATTACAGTATAAAGTGTAAATGTATCGCGATGCAACAATTTTAAGAAAAGAATCGTAGTACAAAAAAACAATAACTTTCTTTATTTCCAATTCCAACATGTGAACCGCGATATGTAAAAACTGAAATCGCGATGCAAAAATATTTTGGCTCTTGATATTTAAGCAACATACAAATATGTCGTACCTTTTCAATTTAATGCTCTTAAATCGCGATATATAAAAAAAAGAATCATGGTACAAAACTATGCCGACTTTTAATTTTGTGAATCGCGGTACAAAACTATGGTAGCTTTTGATTATGTGAATCGTGGTGTAAAGATTTCTGAATTGCGGTTTGAAAAAGTTGTTAAAGTGCAAAAAATTAATTAATTTTCAATAAATTAAAGTATAAAGTGCAAATATATCGCGATGCAACAATTTTAAGAAAAGAATCACGGTACAAAACTATGATAACTTTTAATTTTGTGAATCGCGGTGCAAAACTATGCTAGCTTTTGAATTTGTGAATCGCAGTGCAAAGATTTCAGAATCGCGGTTTGAAAGGGTAGTTAAAGTGCAAAAAAACATTAATTTTCAATAAATTACAGTATAAAGTGCAAATATATCGCGATGTAACAATTTTAAGAAAAGAATCGCGATGCAAAACTATGCTAACTTTTGAATTTGTAAATTGTGGTACAAAACTTTGTTGGCTTTTGAATTTGTGAACCGCGGCGCAAACTAATAACAATAAAAAGTGAATGCTTCATCCGTCATAATATTTTGCAACGCAATATATAAACTTATCGTAGCGCACATCTTACTCATTAAGGGTATCGCAGTCTTTTCACGTTCGAAAGTTACTTTTTTCGGCTGAAAATTAAAAAATAAATACTTTAGTAATTAGAAACTTAATAAGGTGGACTGGTCCTAGTTTCACCATTTTTTTTGTAGACCTTTCTTTTAAGGGCCATGAGAAGAGATTAAACCTAACGCCTCATATTTTATAAAGCTTCAACTCTATCATTAAACCACCCCTTAAGATCTATGCACACTAAATCAAGAAATAAGTGTAAGTAAATTACAGATTTTCTCCAATCCAATGGACTGTGTAACAAGTACTAAAATTAATACATAGTATTTTTTAATCCTAATGGACGAATTATTTTGAGTGGTGCTTTTGAGTAACTAACTAACTAAAGCAAGTAAAGTAATCACATAATTTGGAGATATGAACGAGAGATAAAACTCTAGGGTTAGGTTTATCAATTTACTTGCGACTTTGAGTTTGAACTGATTATTTATGCATGACAATGACATTTTCTTAATTAATTAATATTCTTTGGACTATATATATCAATTATATTATTTTTTTTAGCAACCTACATTTGGTCCATTTAAATTTAGGTAGAAAACAAAAAATTAAGATTTGTAAAATCTGTTGTAAATAATTTTGATTATCTTAGTATCTTCAAAGCAGATTTCTAGATAAAGTATGAAACGAGGTATGTCGAGGCAAATCTCCTTAAGACAAATATTGCTTTCGTAACGGTGCAAACGGATGATTTGGCAATTGTCTCCCAAGATACAACGTTTCTTCCAAAGAGTTAGACTTGCACTTACTAACCTTTGACGGACGAACCAATTTAGCTGACTTGCTCTTCAATCTTTCACAAAACGGGAGAAGGAAAAAGAGTAAAAGAAAACTGGATTTCTTTAGTAAAACACTTATGATTTTTTCGGATGTTTTAAACTGAGAGAATGATGTTGTACTTCGATGACCTGAATGACTGGAATATGGGTCTTTATATAGCCTTGGTCGAGTCTGTTCACAAAGGATGCAACCCGCGGCATGTTCAGTGAATCTGGACGTGTCTGTTCGAGTGACGGCTGCCCACACTCAAGACTGCTGCCGTGCGCCCAACATCGAACCCGGACGTGTCTGTTCGAGCCCAACTGCTGCCCACCACTCCAGCGAGTGTGTTGGTTCAGCGACACTGCCCTTTCAGTTCCTATATAAAACAGAAAGGCTCCAATTGCTCCTTTGCGACGATGCGCACGAGCTCGAGCGAGTGCGTGGGCGGGAGCGTGAGCATTTGTCCAACCAACGGCTAGCAAAGCTAGCTAGTGCGCAAGACATGGCTACATGGTTTGTAACTTAAATGTCACTCTTCATAATCTCCCACTATATAAACTAGGATACTTTCTAGTATATATCCAATGTGGGTTTAGACTCTTTTGTGGTGACTTAACCATTCACCCATACATATTTACCCCAAATATTCCAACAAAATCCACTTCGCTTTCGATATGGTGGTCTATGGCTAATTGTATCAACTCAAAGTATCACCAATACAACCATGAATTTGATCCTACGTGGTCGTGAATAATTAACACCCTCAATCATATGTGTCAACTTTTTTATCTTCATTCACGTTCAATCAAAATGGATCTCTCGAATGCAAATGTAGATTTAATTTTATGTGACATACATCCCACCATTAAAATAATATTTGATAAAAAAGAGAAAAAGAATTTAAAAACAATAATGATGACTAAGATATAAGATATATCCACACCCTCAAGTAGAATATGAAAATTTGACATTATTATCCACAATGTGAACAAATTTAGTTGTCATATCATATCCATACTAGATATAAAACTCGTGCTCCGCATAGGTTCTTTTAGTAATACTATAATTTTTAAATTTGACATATATTTCTTCTTTTGGTACTAGTAGTAGTATAATTTTTTAAAATTTTAGGCATTATGATTTAAATGTTGGAATATAAAATCACCAATGATTTCTCAAGTTAAAACCTTAAAGCACAAAACTGTTAAAATGCCCTACCACTTCTGGTACACCACTCATGACTCATGGGCCATGCTCTCAAGTGTTAATGATGTAGAACAGGTGACCGAGATGTATTTGAGCAAGACTTTAAGAAAGAGTTTGAAGTTCAGGGGGTCCAACGGCAATTTTTGAAAAGTTGGGTCGGCATAAAGTTTTCTCTTAGTTTCCGTTATACACTAGTAGAAATCATTTAAAAGTTAACAGAACTTTAACGAAACATAACTTTCACGTCCGGATGAATTACGGGGCTCGCTGGATATCAAATCGAAGCTCTCGATGAGATCTATAAGGCTCATTTTATGTAACCTAAGATGAGTTTGATTTAAGCTCAAAATTTTTTGATTAAGTACGGATACGTGCCTTTGAAGTTTTTTGGGTTTTTCGTCTTTTTATTTAATTTTTCCTTTTAAGGTTTGGTTTGTTTAGGACATATAAATACCCTTCAAAACGTTTATTTTGTCAGTTTTGAAGAATAAATCGAGTTTTCTTATTTTCTTGTTTTGTACTTGAAACTTTAAGCCGTCATAGGCTTGTTTGTGAGGAATTTCTCGTGGTAAGAGTTTCTGTTGATTGTTCCGCTGTTCCAGTTGGTATCAGAGCAGATTAACATCCTGAGATGGCGGCTAACAATGGCAACAATACCGACACTAACGCTGCAATTGTTACCCTTCTTGCGCAGATGCAGCAGACCTTGAACATGTTACAGAAGTGTTACAGAACATGTAGTTCGGTGGTGAAAACCCTAGGCAACGGGCAGGGGCTCGTGCAGAACCTGTAGGACGCGGGGTGAACCCTCCTCGTGATTAGCCAACCAGGGTAGTGGTAGATTCTGATTCTGATGGGGAAGAGGCACCGTTCGTGGGAGCAGTGGATCGGTATCTGAAAATCAAGGCTGACCTACTGTTCTTCACTAGTGATCTGGATCTGGAAGATTTTCTTGACTGGTTTTCAGAGGTCGAAAAATATTTTAATGTTATGGGAATCATCGAGAACAACTAGGTGAAGCTCAGGAGTGAAGCTTCTGCTTGGTGGGAACAGTTATAGAATAACAGGAGGAGACATGGTAAACAACTTATACGCACGTAGAGGCATATAAAGGAGGCCTTGTGGCTTCGTTTCTTACCGGCTGATTATGACCAAATTCTATTCCAGAAATATCATGATTGTTGGCAAGATAATAGGACCGTCAGTCAATACACGAACGAGTTTTATAGGCTCTCGACTCGTAATAACCTGAATGAGACAGAGGGACATCAGACTGTAAGATATGTAGGAGGATTGTGGGTTGCGATTAAGAATCAGGTTCAGATTTATTCAGTCAATATAGTGGATGAAGCTGTCATGTACGCGACCAAGGTAGAGGCACAACAGTTGCATAATACATAGTCTCGGTGTCAATCAAATTTTCGTAGGTTTGGAATGGCGTCTTTAGTTCCGATAGTGGCGGCAGCATCGTCGAGTTCCATGCAGCCTGCTCCGATGTCAACCCCAAATGGTGGGGAAGAAAAACGAGACACCCCGGCCAGTCAATTCCAAAGACGCAATAATCAGGCCACTATGGGGAAGCAGAACAACAATCCCTATGCCAAAAGTTACAGGGATAAATGTTTTCGTTGAGGACAACCCGGGCATATTTCTAACAATTGCGCTAATCATGGTAAGGTGAATATGGCAGAACGGGATGAACAAGGCGAGGATGATTTCGAGGTTGATATGGAAGAGTATGTGGAGGACCCTAACGAAGGTTACGAGGATGATTTACATGAGTCATTCGTGGTTCGTAGATTAATGCTGACAACACGTGTCAACAATGGCAAGCCACAGCGACACAACATTTTTTGTTCTCGTGGCAAGGTGAACGAACTGAATATCGAGCTGATCATAGACAGTGGGAGCAGCGAGAATCTGGTTGCTCGTGTACTGGTGGACAAACTGAAACTACAAGTGGTGAAGCATCCTACGCCATACCAAGTTGGTTGGATTAATTTAGTTGGCAATGTCAAGGTAACGCAACAATGCATTGTTCCTTTTTCTATTGGTAGATATAAGGATGAAGTATTATGTGATATTGTTGATATGACGGCATGCCAAGTATTGTTAGGTAGGTTGTGCAGTTTGATATGGATGTCATGCACAAGGGTGGAGAGAATTTGATTATGTTTACTAAAGATAATGTGAAATTTACTCTGTGCTCATTGGTTGATAGTGGTCGTTCCAAGGCCCAGGGCAAAACAACTTTGATTTCTTTGTGTACGGGTAAAGAATTAGTTAGGGAGGCCTCTGATGTTTCTGTGATATTTGCGTTGGTGAATATGGGGTTTTTAGGGTTAGTAGCTTCTGGTTCAGTTCCCGAGTAACTGACACCGTTACTGGCGGAGTTTCATGATATTATGCCAAAAGAGCTTCTTGCGGGATTACCACCATTACGTGACATTCAGCATCATATTGACCTTGTTTCTGGTGCTACACTTCCTAACATTCCCCACTATAGGATGAGCCCAGCCGAGCATGATGTCTTAAGAGAACGGGTTGAAGAATTGCTGAAGCAAGGATCCATTCAGGAGAGCATAAGTTCGTGTGCAGTTCATGCCCTTCTTGTGCCAAAAAAAAAGATGGAACATGGAGGATGTGTATTGGTAGCAGGGCCATCAATAAGATTACTGTGAAGTATAGGTTCCCCATTCCCCGCTTAGATGACATGCTGGATATGTTGCATGGTGCTAAGATAATTTCAAATATTGATTTGAAAAATGGGTATCATATGGTTCAGATTAGACCTGGCGACGAGTGGAAGACAACTTTCAAGACGAAGCAGGGGCTTTATGAGTGGTTGGTCATGTCATTTGGTTTATCTAACACTCACAACACTTTCATGCGACTTATGAATCAGGTTCTGAAACCTTTCATTGGCAAATTCCTGGTTGTTTACTTTGACGATATCCTGATTTTTAATCACAGCGAAGAGGAAAATATTGGGCATCTACGGGCTGTGTTACAGGCCTTGAGGGAGAGCCAATTGTTTATTAATCTTAAAAAGTGCAATTTTATACTTGATAAACTACTATTCTTGGGATATATCATATCTGCACATGGCATACAAGTAGATGAGGAGAAGGTGCGTGCAATTAGGGAGTGACCATGACCTAATACTGTGAGTGAAGTACGTAGTTTCCATGGCCTTGCTACCTTCTACAAGCGTTTCATACGGGATTTCAGTAGTATCATGGCACCTATCACTGAGTGCATGAAGAAAGGGAAGTTCTTATGGGGGGACGAAGTTGATACAAGCTTCGCAGTGATCAAAGAGAAATTGACCAGTGCACCGATTTTGGCTTTACCAGATTTCAACAAACCATTTGAGCTCGAGATAGACGCTTCTATTATCGGGATTGGAACCGTTTTGATTCAGGAGCGGTGACCTGTAGCTTTTATGAGTGAAAAGCTAAGCGATGCACGACGGAAATGGACCACTTGTGAGACTGAGTTCTACGCGATGGTGCGAGCTTTTAAGCATTGGGAGCAGTACAAGTTTTAGAAGGAGTTTTTTTTGCATACTGATCATAAGGCATTGAAATACATGAATGGGCAGAAGTCACTTAACCGAATGCATGCGCGATGGGTAGCTTACTTGCAACAGTTCACTTTTGCCATCAAACACAAGAGTGGACAACATAACAAGGTGGCTGATGCCTTGAGTCGTCGGGCGAGTTTATTGGTGACCATGCAGATTGTTGTGATCGGGTTTGACTGTTTGAAGGAGTTATATGTGGACGATGCATATTTTGTAGCAGTTTGGGGTGAGTGTAATGCTGGTAGTGTTAGTGGCTCTTTTATGATTCAGGAAGGGTTCCTATTCTTTAAGGATCGTCTTTGTATTCTGAGGGGTTCTGTACGGGAGAGTTTGATCTCTGAGTTGCATAAGGGTGGACATTGTGGAAGAGATAAGATTGCAGCATTGGTGGCACAGCGATATTACTGGCCTCAATTGAAGCGTGATATTTACAAGTTTGTACAGAAGTGCCTTGTTTGTCAGATAAACAAAGGGCAATCGCAGAATACCTGTTTGTATACACCACTCCCAGTTCCAGTAGTTCCGTGGGAGGATATCTCTATGGATTTTGTGTTGGGGTTGCCACGCACACAAAGATCTAATGATTCTGTTTTTGTGGTGGTCAATCGGTTCAGCAAGATGGCACACTTCATTCCATGCTGGAAAACCTCGGATGCACCCCATATTGCAGCCTTGTTCTTCTGTGAAGTGGTGCGTTTACATGGGGTCCCTAAATCTGTAACTTCTGATTGCGATACAAAGTTTTTGAGTTACTTTTGGAAGACCTTGTGGCGCATGTTTCATACGGAGTTGCAGTTTAGTAACTCCTTTCACCCACAGACTAATGGCCAGACCGAGGTTGTCAATCGCACTTTGGATTTGATTGTGCGTTGTTTATGTAGTTTTGGATTTGATTGTGCGTTGTTTCATACGGAGTTGCACTTTTGGATTTGATTTGATTGTGCGTTGTTGAAGAATATTGAGGCCTCTAATGCTAAGTATAAGGAGGCTGCTGACAAACAACGTCGCTCCAAAGTCTTTGTTGTGGATGATTTGGTAATGGTTCATCCGCGCAAGGAGCGTTTCTTGGTTGGTACTTATAGCAAGCTGCATCCAAAGAAGATTGGGTCATGCAAGATTCTGAAGAAGATCAATGACAACGCATATGTAGTTGACTTACCGGACGGGTGGAACATCTCCCCTACTTTTAATGTGGCTGATTTGACTGACTTCTTCCCTAACGATCCTCTTTATCCTATTGATGACTCGAGGTTGAGTCCTTTTCATGTAGGGAAGCGATGTAGAACAGGTGGTCGATACGTATTTGAGCAAGGCTTTAGGGAAGAGTACGAAGTTCAGGGGGTCCAATGGCAATTTCTAAAAAGTTGGGTCGGCATGAAGTTTTCACAGTTTCCGTTATGCACTAGTAGAAATCACTTAACGTCTGGAAGAACTTTAACGAAGCATAACTTTCGCATCCGGATGAATTACGGGGCTCGCCGCATATCAAAGCAAAGCTCTCGACAAAATCTACAAGACACATTGGGTATACCCGTGATGACTTCTGTTTCCCAAAAACGTTGTTTAAGTATCAACAAACCTTTGAAGTTTTTCGCCTATTTTTATTTAATTTTTCCTTTTAGAGTTTGGTTTGTTTAGGGCATATAAATACCCTCTAAAATGTTTATTGCGTCAGTTTTGAAGAATAAATCAAGATTTCTTATTTCCTTGCTTTGTGCTTGAAATCCTAAGCTATCATAGGCTTGTTTGTAAGGAATTTCTCGTGGTAAAAGTTCCTGTTGATTGTTCCGCTGCGTCAGTTAACCACAAAAATCCAACAATACTTAACTCTTCTTCGGTCTCAAAGTTAAAAGACCTCCAAAACTATACTAGGTGAAGAGAAGGATGAGAGTGAAAGAAGTATGTCTTTCCTGGGTTCATCCTCTTGTTGCTCAAGTTGAATTTTTTGTTTTGTTATTTTTTGAATTATCTTTTTAACAAATTTTCTTCGTCGACTGAAGACATAGTCATGTATACAGCTTTATTCTCAACCATTTCCATTTGAGGTCATCTACCTGAATCTTCCTTCTCTAATTTTCAATTTGGTCAATAGCAAGACACATTTGGTTGATATTGATGTATTCACACTTGATAAACATATGCACTCAATGGTCTACTACGTTATTTGTGTTCGAACCATCTTAAAAACACAGTCTTCTTCATTAAAAAAAAAAAAGAAAAAGGAGTAGGAACGAAATATATACAATTTGTGGTCTGGGTAGGTCTCTTAGCTTTGCTCGGCTGCTTTCTCCATCAATGTGGCAAAGCAGTCTTTCCAATTCAACACTTTCTCTTCACCATTAGTCACCTGTTGTCACAAAAAGTTGAATAGCTAAGTCAGTTCATCTACTACAAAACTTATCGCAGGAATCATCAAAAATATGCACAGAAAATCAAAGCTTTACGACAGCCATGGACATGCTTGTTTGTAAGGGAATTTTATGCCAGTAGAAAGAAACATCTTTTTTCTTTTTTGGAGTTAGCACATATGAAACTCCTCAAGATAGTTATCAGAGTAAGGACACTAACAAGAAGAAGGCTCGATTGATCTGGCAAAGATAAACCTCCTCCCCCTCCCAAAAACCAAAAAAAGGGTAGTCTTGAATGTGTCAGCATTTAGGTTAAAAAAAGTTATCCCCTATATAGGTTTTGCTTTAACCAACCTCAAATATCAATCTTCTTTCTGGGACTGCATCAAGAGCTTCTGTGCATATGAAGGCAGCATCCTCCTTGCTAAGACTTCCCTCTATTGCACAACCCTGTCATCAATCAATTTCAAAGGAGAATAAAGAAAGTTCTCATAAACATAATTTACTATTTTAGTCCATTCACCAAAACCACCAGTTAAACTATCTAAGGAATCAGTGAATAAGATCACAAAGAATCATAGAGAGCAAAGAAGTTACTATGAGAAGACATGAAGGTGTATGATACCTCCTTAAAGTTGAAACCTAGCTTTCCTCCAGGATCATTCCTTAACGAGCCAGCTCTGATAATGGTGTATGGGATTCCTGAGGCAATGACCACAGATTCATCTTGCTCTGCCAGTTTTCTGGCATTGCTATTCATGATAGCTTGAACGCCACTGCTACCTCTATAAACAGACAACTGCAACCTTGTCAAATCGCTGTATCAAGCAGACATCACCTAAATTGGAATTGCTCAAATTTACATGAGAGGAAGAAGAGTACTTGGGATAATAAAACCACATGTTGTACCCCTTTCAAGCTCTCAGCATCAGAAAGGAAACCTTCCTGCATAAAAGATTTTCTTAACTTTCTGGACATAACTAAATTGGATCACATGTCCCGAATATATTATGCGTATTGAGAGAGAGAGATAATCGTATGCATACATTTGGACATATTACTGCACGAACACCTCTTAGTGCTTTCTTTAAAAATGAAGAATCCTTTAAATCCCCAACAATTGGCTTCACCACAGTTATGTTGTAGTCAACACATAGAAGAGGAGATGTATTAAACAAAATAATTACGAAAATAGCCAGTAAAATCTTAGGAATTCCAATCTACCAACCTCAACGTAAGTGCCAAAGGATTCCATTGCAGCCCGCTTATCTTTCACAAGTGCTTTTACTCGAGCTCGTTTGACAATTAAGGACAATATTACCATCTGCACAAGTTAGAGGAACAGAAGATAAATTCATTGGTCACAAGACAGAATCATTGATTCTGTTACTCAATGTAAAAATATAATGGGATTCAAAAAAAAATTATTGACCAGGGACAAACCCAATGTGCATAAACACCTTAACTATTATAGAAAAAAGAGTTTTCTATTTACTTTCATAAAGCAGGAAGTATGAGTCCATGGCATCACAAACCTGACCAATCTCGTTATCGCCATCCATTACCAACACTGCATCCCTAACTTCATCTTCTTCTGTTTCTCAAATGCAGAAGCAAATCTTTACACAATAACATGAAGCAACACAAGCAAAAGTATCTATATAATTGCTACAAGAGACAACCTGTCGATCCATCGTCTTTCTTCGAAGTAGATCCATCATTTGAAAGGGGATCAGGTGCCCCGTACCACTTTCTCAACTTAGGACCCCCTATGCCATGAAAGACTAAGTTAGTAGTTCAAACACTGTAGGTTTGTTTGCCTGATCAATTTATACTAAGATTCATCAAGACATATCTTTTGTGCTCCATCTGATTTTCAAAATGAAGAATAGCATATTTGCTAATATAGGAAGATTTATCAGATCATTCCATTAATTTTTGGTCCTTTATCATTAATAATCAGAATGAATCACTCTTATTTGAGTACAAAATGTGGAGAAAATAATCTCTCTTCTTTTTGCTCAGGAACAAGAACAGCATTGATCAATGGAGACAAAATCAGACCTAATACACCAATTTGCTGGGTCTTCCATGAAATTGACTTCGTTAAATCGTTTTCTGCACATTACTTCTCATGAAACAAACAGAGCCTAAAATGTCATTATGCGTAGTAGCAGCAACATAAATATCTAATCCTTGTTCCCTTTTTTATAAACAAAATGCATTCAACTCAAAAAACACGGTCTGAAATAGTACTTGGGATCGGCACCACCGACAACAATAATTTTCCATTATTCAACTATATTCACTGCAACAAGCATTCTTAATATTCCAAATACATGATGCCTCGAGAGTCAACATTCAGTATAAACAATGTCAAACAGCATACAATCCCACATAGAGTCAAGAATCAAAGAGAAATAATCTAAACAACTGAAAGAATATCAAAATGATCTGAGATTTTGGAGAGGATACCTTCAATGTAATCAAGAATTTGATCCATGAACCCAAGTTTCTTTTTCTTGGATGAGAAACATTTCACACAACGCTTTTCCACGCCGACGAAGTAATTACCGTGTTTCGAAATTGTGGGCCGTTTATTATGGGGGGAAAAGTGGAGAGAAGGGTGTGGAGAGAATTGAAGGTAAATACCCCGCCATTGATTGCAGGATTTGCACAGAACTACCAGCTC
>CM028378.1:2247639-2309537 GCA_013146195.2 Codonopsis lanceolata
TATAGGACGATCAATTAGAGTATTTAACGGAGTAGTTTTTAAGTAATTATTTTTTTCATTCCAGTCAAAAAGTTCACTACTTTATTTTAACAAGTTTCATGCTAGGAGTCCACTTTCAAGTGTTAAACTTACAATTTTCATAATATTTCATATTTATCATCGACTTGTGTTATAAACATATTGGTTGTATTTAAATATTTTTGTAATTACTATGATCAACTCCAATGATATAAATATTACCCCATTCGTTTTGAGTAAAGAGTCTATTATTTTATTTTGAGACGTTTCACTTAAAGAGTTCAATTTAAAAAATTAAGGTATGCAAATATCATTTTATTACTAATGTGCTACTAAAACTGACATTTTCTTAAAAAAATTTACTTTCAAACGGATATTTTTTACCCATGGAATATTTTTTAATAATTATACTTTTCAAATATATATATATTTTTTTTTTTTGGATAAAACAAAGGAAGTAGTAGTTATCAATTGAAAATTCATATCTTGAATTGTATATCTTACTTGCTACTTTAGTTCTTAAAAATGATACGCTTCTATAAGTACTTCGTCCATCTCAAAATGAGTGTTCGTTTTAAAATATTTTTTTATTCTAAAATGAATTTAATATTTTTGTGTAAATATACTTAATTCACTTTTATTAACTATCATGGCTTAGCGTATGGAAAACTAGAAGGCTACAAACATTTTAGTATGAATTTATCATACATCTAGGAGTCAGTCAAGCATGTTAGAGCATCACCAATGTGGCAATGTTTATATCTTCATATACATCTTCTTAGTTGGGTCTCAATATTACCTATATATTTTTTATTTTTTTATTTACTTAAAAATATATATTTTCATTATATAATCTTCTTATACAAAAAAATATTAAATTTAACACAATCCTATATACAATACAAAACCCTTCCCCCCTACGCAAACACCACAAGTGGCTGACAGCCGCCCCACTTTCTTCCTCTCTCTCCCCAAAAGATGACTTCTTATTTTAGAAGAGTTTTGTTCCTCTCTCATACTTGACAAGAATTTTTTTTCCTCTTGGTGGGATCCAGACCGGGATCGAACCTTTGTGAAAACCTCATTTCATAAAACTTCAATGCAATCGAACCCCTTAAAAACTACTTAACAAAATAAGAAAATATAAAATAAGAGAAAAATATATGTTCTTAATTAGATGAAAGGGTAACAATATACGATGATAGTGCCCTTATAGATTATAAAGGCGAGAGCACATTCCAAGTCGTGTGATCAATTTATATGTCTTACGAAAATTAACATAATCATTGTCACCGTGCATTGTACGTTCAATGCATAAGCTTTCCCGGGTGGTAGGGAAAACATATGTATGAAATATGAATGACTGACTCGATCTTTTTATCAAACAAAATATTTCTTTTGCCACTCACGATAAATACTTCTTACGAACTTAAATTGTTGTCTTTTTTTTCTTTTTTGTATATTCTAAAAAAGACTACTACTTGTTTCAGTTGTTTGTATCTTTTCATTATATGATAATATTTTTATTATTTTATACTTATTTTTTCTTCATTTTAATTATATGTCATGAATTTTAAAGGAAACGGGATATTATACCAACATTAATACTCTTCAATTAAAGGAAACTAGTTTTTTTTTTAACATATACGCATTAAATGCACGTTAACTAAATCATACATAAAACAAAATAAAGAGGATCGGTTTATTAACAATTACATATAAGTATATCACTAATCATTATAGATTCTAAACAAATTCCTTATACACAACATTTGTTGTCTTATTAGTTGGTTTTTCATCTTCACCGCATATCAATATCTTCAAATCAAAAATAATTTGTTACTCTAGAAACTACGACATATAACTGTCAATGGCTAAATACTGATTTTTTTCAAAAAGACACCTACGTACAATTATTGACTTTGACACTTGTTAATTTACTTAATTATCATTGCATATGATAACAGCAATGTAAATTGTCTTTTTGGAACTTGAAAGACAGTCTTACATCGGATAGAGTTAATGACAATTTTTGGATAAAAATAATTTATCTAACATTGCTTCCTTTCAAAAAATTTGTTTCAACAATGTGATCCCTAAGATTTATAATGATTAGTCTTGTTCAATTGCACAACCATGCAGCATGGTCAATGCTTTTTAATAGCATTACTGAAACACTAATTTTAAGTGTCAATTTATGGTCTGACAATCTCGAACACTTTATACTATTTAAAAGCTCTGTGTAATGAATGTTTTCGAACAAACTTGAATTTTTTCTGCACTGTAAATAGAATTTGAACTCAAATAAGTTATTCCTTTTGAATGATTACTTTTATTAAATTATATTTACATTTTATGAATAAAGAAATTTCTAAGAAGAAAATAAGCTAAAATCAAAATAACGAAATTATTTTTACTGTTAACTATTATTTGTTGTTTTGTAAATTATTTTGATTTTAATAACTTCCATTATATATATTTTTTGTTTTATTGACTTTGTAGCTATTATTTTTGTTTTATTTTTAAGAATTAGTTTTACGGAAAAAATTTGTTCCGTAATTTTTTATTATTAGTTTGTTAACCTCAGTTTAAATTGTTTTGTTTTATTGACTATGTAACTATTATTTTTGTTTCATCAAATATTTTTATTTTACTAATGTATTTCTTTATATAACCATTTTTAAGAAATTGTTTTAAACTTTTGTTCCGTAAATTATTTTTATAATTTTACTAACATCAGTTTAAATTATTTTTGTTTTATTAAATCCGTAACTATTATTTTTGTTCTATCAAATATTTTTATTTAACTAATGTATTTTTTGTTTTACATAGCCATTTTTAAGAATTTGTTTTAAAATTTTGTTCCGTAAATTATTTTTATTATTTTAGTAACCCCAGTTTAAATTGTTTTGGTTTTTATTGACTTTGTAACTATTATTTTTGTTCAATCAAATATTTTTATTTTAATAATGTATTTTTGTTTTACATATATATTTTTAAGAATTTGTTTTAAACTTTTGTTTTGTAAATTATTTTATTTTACAAACCTCCGCATTAAATTATTTTTGTTTTGTTGATTCTGTAACTTTTATTTTTATAGTTGCTTGTTCCATAAATTATTTTTATTGTACTAACCTCTTATATTTTTGTTTTCTTGACTCCGGACCTATTATTTTTGTTTTAGTTATTATTTTTTTATGTTTAAAGAGAGAATAATGTTTAAACATGATTAAGAGAGAAGAATGGTGCCGATAAGAGAGAAAATAAAGAGGAGACGGAAGAGTGAGAACGAAATACGACCATAAATGTATGTGTGTGTGTGTATATATATATATATATATATATATATATATATATATATATATATATATATAGATTATCTAGCCTGCCATGGTCCTGCAACATCTATTAATCAAACGTCTACCGGCCGCAGAATGAAGCATTTTGCTTACAGATTATATTCCTTGTGTTCTGTTCAAGTTATATTTCCTTACTTTTGAACGCCCACTAAAAAAAATGTTGTTTAAAAAATTAAGTTCGTAGGTTTTGATTCTTTTGAATTTCCTAATTTATCCTTCCTTTATCAGATGTGGTCAATGAAATACTAGCAAGTGCACTAGATTTTTTTAAAAACAAATTACGGACCGGTCTTCTTTTCCAATAATTTAATCGTTACAATAGAATTCATTTATTTTCAACCAGAAAAAATCATTTTTGAGAAAGAAATGACTATTTTACCCTTAATAAACGTTTAGCGATGAGTAGTCGCGTGAACCGCGGTTCAAAAGTCACATTTTATATGAAATTTTTATTTTTGTTTAATGATGTCTAAATCGTGGTTTCTAAAGGTTGTTAAAGTGTAAAGAATTAATTAGTTTTTAATATATTACAGTATAAAGTGCAAATATATCGCGATGCAACAATTTTAAGAAAAGAATCGCGGTACGAAAAAACAATAACTTTCTTTATTTCCAATTCCAACATGTAAAACGCGATATATAAAAAATGAAATCGCGGTGCAAGAATATTTTGGCTCTTGATATTTAAGCAACATGCAAATATGTTGTACCTTTTCAATTTAATGTTCTTAAATCGCGATATAAAAAAAAAAAAGGAATCGTGGTACAAAACTATGCTGACTTTTAATTTTGTGAATCGCGGTACAGAACTATGCTAGCTTTTGATTATGTGAATCGTGGTGTAAAGATTTCTGAATCGCGGTTTGAAAAAGTTGTTAAAGTGCAAAAAATTAATTAATTTTCAATAAATTACAGTATAAAGTGCAAATATATCGCGGTGCAACAATTTTAAAAAAATAATCGCGATACAAAACTATGATGACTTTTTAATTTTGTGAATCGCGGTGCAAAACTATGCTAGGTTTTGAATTTGTGAATCGCGGTGCAAAAATTTCTGAATCGCGGTTTGAAAAGGTTGTTAAAGTGCAAAAAAAAACATTAATTTTCAATAAATTACAGTAGAAAGTGCAAATATATCGCGGTGTAACAATTTTAAGAAAAGAATCGCGATGCAAAACTATGTTAGCTTTTAAATTTGTAAATCGTGGTATAAAACTTTGTTGGCTTTTGAATTTGTGAACCGCGGTGCAAACTAATAACAATAAAAAGTGAATACTTCATCCGTCATAATATTTTGCAACGCAATATATAAACTTATCGTAGCGCATCTCTTACTCATTAAGGGTATCGCAGTCTTTTCACATTCAGAAGTTACTTTTTTCGGCAGAAAATTAAAAAAAAATACTTTAGTGATTAGAAATTTAATAAAGTGGACTGGCCCAAATTTCACTATTTTTTTCGTAGACCTTTCTCTTAAAGGGGCATGAGAAGAAATTAAACTTAATACCTTATATTTTATAAAACTTCAACTCTACCACTAAATCACTCTTTAAGATCTATGTGCACTAAATCAAGTAATAAGTGTAAGTAAATTACAGAGTTTCTCCGATCCAATGGACTATGTAACAGGTACTAAAATTAATATATATTTTTTAATCCAGATGGACGAATTATTTTGAGTGGTGCTTTTGACTAACTAAGAGCATCACCATTGCTCTCTTCCTAAACCCAATTCCTAATAGGAAGAGAGCAAATAGCAATGGTGAGACTTCCCCATCATCTTCCTAAATATGCCAAGGAAGAGAGAGAGTGTGTTATTTTCCAATTTTGGAAGAGAAGATTGAAAGAGAAGAATGGACGCTGGAGTGGGCGGTGGCTGGCACGGATGGGTGGCTAGGGCGAGTGTAGTTCACGCAGGAAAGAAGGAAGTGAGGGGTTTGGATGGTGGGGCCCATCGTCTGAATTTGTGAAGAAAAAGCCCCGTTTACTTTTTCAAACTTTTCAAAAAAATAAAGTTTAAGTTTCAAAAAATGGTGGGGTTCACTGGTTTTGTCTTCTTTTTTTTTTTTTACTTTTTCAAAAATGTAAGTATTTATGTTTTATGTAATTTTATGATTATGTATTTTTTTTAATTTTAATGTTTTATGTAATTTTCTATTTATGTTATTTTACGAGTTATGTATAATATGTATTTTATTGATAATTTATTAATTAAATTAAAAATTATTTAATTTGTGAGTAATTTATTATTTATAAATTAATTAATGTCTTTATTTATAATTTAATTAATATGAACTATTTAAATATGAAATATATTAAATAAAGATTATTAAATTTATTTGTTTGAGAAATATAAAAATAAGATTGAAGTGTAAAATTAATGAGGTGGGTGGAGAAGATGTAAGAAGATTAACATTTGGAAGATATATTCTTAAATGTAATGAGAAAAAGATCCGACTAAAAAGATGGAATAAAAAGTGTAGCATTGGGGATGCTCTAACTAACTAAAGCAAGTAAAGTAATCACATAATTTGGAGATATGAATGAGAGATAAAACGCTAGGGTTAGGTTTATCAATTTACTTACGACTTTGAGTTTGAACTGATTATTTATGCATGACAATAACATTTTCTTAATTAATTAATATTCTTTGGTCTATATATATCAATTATATTATTTTTTTTAGCAACCTACATTTGGTCCATTTAAATTTAGGTAGAAAACAAAAAATTAAGATTTGTAAAATCCACTTAGCTTTCGATATGGTGGTCTATGGCTAATTGTATCAACTCAGAGCATCACCAATGCAACCATGAATTTGATCTTACGTGGTCGTGAATAATTAACACCCTTAATCATATGTGTCAATTTTTTTCTCTTCATTCACGTTCAATCAAAATGGATCTCTCAAATGCAAATATGGATTTAATTTTATGTGACATACATCTCACCACTAAAATAATATTTGATAAAAAAGAAAAAAAGAATTTAAAAACAATAATGATGACTAAGATATAAGATATATCAACACCCTCAAGTAGAATATGAAAATTTGACATTATTATCCACAATGTGAACAAATTTAGTTATCATACCATATTCATACTAGTTATAAAATCCGTGCTCCGCATAGGTTCTTTTAGTAATACTATAATTTTTAAATTTGACATATATTTCTTCTTTTGGTACTAGTAGTAGTATAATTTTTTAAAATTTTAGGCATTATGATTTAAATGTTGGAATATAAAATCACCAATGATTTCTCAAGTTAAAACCTTAAAGCACAAAACTGTCAAAATGCCCTGCCACTTCTGATACGCCACTCATGACTCATGGGCCATGCTCTCAAGTGTTAATGATGTAGAACAGGTGACCGAGATGTATTTGAGCAAGACTTTAAGAAAGAGTTTGAAGTTCAGGGGGTCCAATGGCAATTTTTGAAAAGTTGGGTCGGCATGAAGTTTTCACTTAGTTTCCGTTATACACTAGTAGAAATCATTTTAAGGTCGGCAGAACTTTAACAAAGCATAACTTTCGCGTCCGGATGAATTACGGGGCCCGCTGCATATCAAATCGAAGCTCTTGACGAGATCTATAAGACTTATTTTATGTAACCTGAGATGAGTTCGATTTAAGCAAAAAAACGTTGATTAAGTACGGATACGGGCCTTTGAAGTTTTTTGAGTTTTTCGTCTTTTTATTTAATTTTTCCTTTTAATGTTTGGTTTGTTTAGGGCATATAAATACTCTCCAAAACATTTATTTTGTCAGTTTTGAAGAATAAATCAAGTTTTCTTATTTTCTTGTTTTGTGCTTGAAACTTTAAGCCGTCATAGACTTGTTTGTGAGGAATTTCTCGTGGTAAGAGTTCTTGTTGATTGTTCCGCTGTGCCAGTTGGTATCAGAGCAGATTAACATCATGTGAGATGGCGGCTAACAATGGCAACAACACCAACACTAACGCTGCAATTGTTACCCTTCTTGCGCAGATGCAGCAGACCTTGAACATGTTACAGAAGCGTTACAGAACATGCAGTTCGGTGGTGAAAACCCTAGGCAACGGGTAGGGGCTCGTGCAGAACCTGTAGGACGCAGGGTGAACCCTCCTCGTGATCCGCCAACCAGGGTAGTGGTAGATTCTGATTCAGGTGGGGAAGAGGCACCGTTCGTGGGAGCAATGGATCGGTATCTAAAAATCAAGGCTAACCTGCCGTTCTTCACTGGTGATCTGGAAGATTTTCTTGACTGGTTTTCAGAGGTCGAAAAATATTTTAATGTTATGGGAATCATCGAGAACAAGTAGGTGAAGCTTAGGAGTGAAGCTTCTGCTTGGTGGGAACAATTATAGAATAACAGGAGGAGACATGGTAAACAACTTATACGCACGTAGAGGCATATGAAGGAGGCCTTGCGGTTTCGTTTCTTACCGGCTGATTATGACCAGATTCTATTCCAGAAATATCATGATTGTTGGCAAGATAATAGGACCGTCAGTCAATACACGAACGAGTTTTATAGGCTCTCGACTCCTAATAACCTGAATGAGACAGAGGGACATCAGACTGTAAGATCTGTAGGAGGATTGCGGGCTGCGATTAAGAATCAGGTTCGGATTTATTCAGTCAATACAGTGGATGAAGCTATCATGTGCACGACCAAGGTAGAGGCACAACAGTTGCATAATACACAGTCTCGGTGTCAATCGAATTTTCGTAGGTTTGGAGAGGCGTCTTTAGTTTCGATAGCGGCGGCAGCATCGTCGAGTTCCATGCAACCTGCTCCGATGTCAACCGCAAATGGTGGGGAAGAAAAACGAGACGCCCCGGCCAGTCAATTCCAAAGACGCAATAATCAGGCCACTATGGGGAAGCAGAACAACAATCCCTACGCCAAAAGTTACAGGGATAAGTGTTTTCGTTGAGGACAACTCGGACATATCTCTAACAATTGTGCTAATCGTGGTAAGGTGAATATGGCAGAACGGGATGAACAAGGCGAGGATGATTTCGAGGTTGATATAGAAGAGTATGTGGAGGACCCTAACGAAGGTTACGAGGATGATGTACATGAGTCATTCGTGGTTCGTAGATTAATGCTGACAACACCTGTCAACAATGGCAAGCCCCAACGGCACAACATTTTTTGTTCTCGTGGCAAGGTGAACGAACTGAATATCGAGCTGATCATAGACAGTGAGAGCAGCGACTAGCGAGAATCTGGTTGCTCGTGTACTGGAGGACAAATTGAAACTACAAGTGGTGAAACATCTTACGCCATACTAGGTTGGCTGGATTAATTCAGTTGGCAATGTCAAGGTAACGCAACAATGTATTGTTCCTTTTTCTATTGGTAGATATAAGGATGCAGTATTATGTGATATTGTTGATATGACGGCATGCCAAGTATTGTTAGGTAGGTTGTGGCAGTTTGATATGGATGTCATGCACAAGGGTGGAGAGAATCTGATTATGTTTACTAAAGATAATGAGAAATTTACTCTGTGCTCATTGGTTGATAGTGGTCGTTCCAAGGCCAATGGCAAAACAACTTTGATTTCTTTGTGTACGGGTAAAGAATTAGTTAGGGAGGCCTCTGATGTTTCTATGATATTTGCGTTGGTGAATAAGGAGTTTTTAGGGTTAGTAGCTTCTGGTTCAGTTCCCGAGTAACTGACATCGTTACTGGCGGAGTTTCATGATATTATGCTAAAAGAGCTTCTTGCGGGATCACCACCATTACGTGACATTCAGCATCACATTGACCTTGTTCCTCGTGCTATACTTCCTAACATTCCCCATTATAGGATGAGCCCAGCCGAGCATGATGTCTTGAGAGAACGGGTTGAAGAATTGCTGAAGCGAGGATCCATTCAGGAGAGCATAAGTTCGTGTGCAGTTCATGCCCTTCTTGTGCCAAAAAAAGATGGAACTTGGAGGATGTGTATTGGTAGCAGGGCCATCAATAAGATTACTGTGAAGTATAGGTTCCCCATTCCCCACTTAGATGACATGCTGGATATGTTGCATGGTGCTAAGATAATTTCAAATATTGATTTGAAAAATGGGTATCATCAGGTTCAGATTAGACTTGGCGACGAGTGGAAGACAGCTTTCAAGACGAAGGAGGGACTTTATGAGTGGTTGGTCATGTCATTTGGTTTATCTAACGCTCACAGCACTTTCATGCGACTTATGAATCAGGTTCTGAAACCTTTCATTGGCAAATTCCTGGTTGTTTACTTTGACGATATCCTGATTTTTAGTCACAGTGAAGAGGAGAATATTGGGCATCTACGGGCTGTGTTACAGGCCTCAAGGGAGAGCCAATTGTTTATTAATCTTAAAAAGTGCAGTTTTATGCTTGATAAACTACTATTCTTGGGACATATCGTATCTGTACATGGCATACAAGTAGATGAGGAGAAGGTGCGTACAATTAGGGAATGACCACGACCTTATACTGTGAGTGAAGTACGTAGTTTTCATGGTCTTGCTACCTTCTACAGGCGTTTCATACGGGATTTCAGTAGTATCATGGCACCTATCACTGAGTGCATGAAGAAAGGGAAGTTCTTATGGGGGGACGAAATTGATGCAAGCTTGCGATGATCAAAGAAATTGACCGATTACAGATTTTGGCTTTACCAGATTTCAACAAACCATTTGAGCTCGAGATAGACGCTTCTATTATCGGGATTGGAGCCGTTTTGATTCAGGAGCGGCGACATGTAGCTTTTATGAATGAAAAGCTAAGCGATGCACGACGGAAATTGACCACTTATGAGATTGAGCTCTACGCGGTGGTGCGAGTTGTTAAGCATTGAGAGCAGTACCTGTTTCAGAAGGAGTTTGTTTTGCATACTGATCATGAGGCATTGAAATACATGAATGGACAGAAGTCACTTAACCGAATTCATGCGCGGTGGGTAGCTTACTTGCAACAGTTCACTTTTGTCATCAAACACAAGAGTGGACAACATAACAAGGTGGCTGATGCCTTGAGTCGTCGGGCGAGTTTATTGGTGACCATGCAGATTGTTGTGATCGGGTTTGACTGTTCGAAGGAGTTATATGTGGACGATGCATATTTTGCAGCAGTTTGGGGTGAGTGTAATGCTAGTAGTGTTAGTGGCTCTTTTATGATTCAGGAAGGGTTCCTATTCTTTAAGGATCGTCTTTGTATTCTGAGGGGTTCTGTACGGGAGAGTTTGATCTATGAGTTGCATAAGGGTGGACATTATGGGAGAGATAAGATTGCAACATTGGTGGCACAACGATATTACTGGTCTCAATTGAAGCGTGATACTTACAAGTTTGTACAGAAGTGTCTTGTTTGTCAGATAAACAAAGGGCAATCGCAGAATATCTGTTTGTATACACCACTCCCAGTTCCAGTAGTTCCGTGGGAGGATATCTCTATGGATTTTGTGTTGGGGTTGCCATGCACACAAAGATCTAATGATTCTGTTTTTGTGGTGGTCAATCGGTTCAACAAGATGGCACACTTCATTCCATGCTGGAAAACCTCGGATGCACCCCATATTGCAGCCTTTATCTTCTGTGAAGTGGTGCGTTTACATGGGGTCCCTAAATCCATAACTTCTGATCGCGATACAAAGTTTTTGAGTTACTTTTGGAAGACCTTGTGGCGCATGTTTCATACGGAGTTGCAGTTTAGTAACTCCTTTCACCCACAGATTGATGGCCAGACCGAGGTTGTCAATCGCACTTTGAATTCGATTGTGCGTTGTTTATGTAGTGACAGACCGAAGCAGTGGGGTCTGGTCTTAGCTCTGGCAGAGTTCGCTTTCAATATTATGGTCAACCGTACGTACTACCAAGAAAATTCCATTCGAGATTGTGTATCAGTGACCTCTGCGGCATATTCTCGATTTGGTATCATTGCCAAAATTGCCAAGTTATAGTGTTGATGCTGAACATATGGTTGAGAAGATTGAAGCTGTGCAAGCGAAAGTGGTGAAGAATATCGAGGCCTCTAATGCTAAGTATAAGGAGGCTGCTGACAAACGATGTCGCTCCAAAGTCTTTGTTGTGGATGAATTGGTAATGGTTCATCTGCACAAGGAGCGGTTCTTGGTTGGTACTTACAGCAAGCTGCATCCAAAGAAGATTGGGTCATACAAGATTCTGAAGAAGATCAATGACAACACATATGTAGTTGACTTACCGGACGGGTGGAACATCTCCCCTACTTTTAATGTGGCTGATTTGACTGACTTCTTCCCCGACGATCCTCTTTATCCTATTGATCACTCGAGGTCGAGTCGTTTTCATGTAGGGGAGACTGATGTAGAACAGGTGGTCGAGACGTATTTGAGCAAGGCTTTAGGGAAGAGTTCGAAGTTCAGTGAGTCCAACAGCAATTTCTAAAAAGTTGGGTCGGCATGAAGTTTTCACAGTTTCCGTTATGCATTAGTAGAAATCATTTAACGGCTGGCAGAACTTTAACGGAGCATAACTTTCGCATCCGGATGAATTACGGGGCCCGTCGCATATCAAAGCAAAGCTCTCGACAAGATCTACAAGACACATTGGGTGTAACCCGTGATGACTTTGTTTTAAGCCCAAAAAACGTTGTTTAAGTACTGTTACGGGCCTTTGAAGTTTTTCGTCTATTTTTATTTAATTTTTCCTTTTAGAGTTTGGTTTGTTTAGGGCATATAAATACCCTCTAAAATGTTTATTGCGTCAGTTTTGAAGAATAAATCGAGTTTTCTTATTTTCTTGCTTTGTGCTTGAAACCCTAAGCTGCCATAGGCTTGTTTGTAAGGAATTTCTCGTGGTAAAAGTTCCAGTTGATTGTTCCGTTGTGTCAGTTAACCACAAAAATCCAACAATACTTGAACTAACTTCTTCTGGTCTTCAGGTTAAAAGACCTCCAAAACTATACTAGGTGAAGAGAAGGATGAGAGTGAAAGAAGTATGTCTTTCCTGGGTTCATCCTCTTGTTGCTCAAGTTGAATTTTTTGTTTTGTTATTTTTTGAATTATCTTTTTAACAAATTTTCTTCGTCTCACCAAAACTAGTTGACTGAAGACATAGTCATGTATACTACACTTAGCACAGCTTTATTCTCTCAACCATTTCCATTTGAGGTCAGCTACATGAATCTTCCTTCTCTAATATTCAATTTGGTCAATAGCAAGACACATTTGGTTGATATTGATGTATTCACACTTCATAAACATATGCACTCAATGGTCTACTACGTTATTTGTGTCCGAACCATCTTAAAAACACATAGTCTTCTTCATTAAAAAAAATGGAGTTGGAACGAAATATATACAATTTGTGGTCTGGGTAGGTCTCTTAGCTTTGCTCGGCTGCTTTCTCCATCAATGTGGCAAAGCAGTCTTTCCAATTCAACACTTTCTCTTCACCATTAGTCACCTGTTGTCACAAAAAGTTGAATAGCTAAGTCAGTTCAACTACTACAAAACTTATCGTGGGAATCATCAAAAATATGCACAGAAAATCAAAGCTTTACGACAGCCATGGACATGAAGAGCTTGTAGCACCTAAAAATAGAGTCATAGTTGGTTTTCTAATCATCAAGGTAAATGACTTTATGCCAGTAAAAAGAAACATCTTTTTTCTTTTTTGGAGTTAGCACATATGAAACTCCTCAAGATAGTTATCAGAGTAAGGACACTAACAAGAAGAAGGCTCGATTGATCTGGCAAAGATAAACCTCCTTCCCCTCCCAAAAACCCAAAAAAGGGTAGTCTTGAATGTGTCAGCATTTAGGTTAAAAAAAGTTATCCCCTATATAGGTTTTGCTTTAACCAACCTCAAATATCAATCTTCTTTCTGGGACTGCATCAAGAGCTTCTGTGCATATGAAGGCAGCATCCTCCTTGCTAAGACTTCCCTCTATTGCACAACCCTGTCATCAATCAATTTCAAAGTAGAATAAAGAATGTTCTCATAAACATAATTTACTATTTTAGTCCATTCACCAAAACCACCAGTTAAACCATTTAAGGAATCAGTGAATAAGATCACAAAGAATCATAGAGAGCAAAGAAGTTGCTATGAGAAGACATGAAGGTGTATGATACCTCCTTAAAGTTGAAACCTAGCTTTCCTCCAGGATCATTCCTTAACGAGCCAGCTCTGATAATGGTGTATGGGATTCCTGAGGCAATGACCACAGATTCATCTTGCTCTGCCAGTTTTCTAGCATTGCTATTCATGATAGCTTGAACGCCACTGCTACCTCTATAAACAGACAACTGCAACCTTGTCAAATCGCCGTATCAAGCAGACATCACCTAAATTGGAATTGCTCAAATTTACATGAGAGGAAGAAGAGTACTTGGGATAATAAAACCACATGTTGTACCCCTTTCAAGCTCTCAGCATCAGAAAGGAAACCTTCCTGCATAAAAAGATTTTCTTAACTTTCTGGACATAACTAAATTGGACCACATGTCCCGAATATGTGTACGTATTGAGAGAGAGAGAGATAGAGAGAGAGAGAGAGAGATAAATCGTATGCATACATTTGGACATATTACTGCACGAACACCTCTTAGTGCTTTCTTTAAAAATGAAGAATCCTTTAAATCCCCAACAATTGGCTTCACCACAGTTATGTTGTAGTCAACACATAGAAGAGGAGATGTATTAAACAAAATAATTACGAAAATAGCCAGTAAAATCTTAGGAATTCCAATCTACCAACCTCAACGTAAGTACCAAAGGATTCCATTGCAGCCCGCTTATCTTTCACAAGTGCTTTTACTCGAGCTCGTTTGACAATTAAGGACAATATTACCATCTGCACAAGTTAGAGGAACAGAAGATAAATTCATTGGTCACAAGACAGAATCATTGATTCTGTTACTCAATGTAAAAATATAATGGGATTCAAAAAAAAATTATTGACCAGGGACAAACCCAAAGTGCATAAACACCTTAACTATTATAGAAAAGAAGAGTTTTCTATTTACTTTCCGCAAAGCAGGAAGTATGAGTCCATGGCATCACAAACCTGACCAATCTCGTTATCGCCATCCATTACCAACACTGCATCCCTAACTTCATCTTCTTCTGTTTCTCAAATGCAGATGCAAATCTTTACACAATAACATGAAGCAACACAAGCAAAAGCATCTATATAATTGCTACAAGAGACAACCTGCCGATCCATCGTCTTTCTTCGAAGTAGATCCATCATTTGAAAGGGGATCAGGTGCCCCGTACCACTTTCTCAACTTAGGACCCCCTATGCCATGAAAGACTAAGTTAGTAGTTCAAACACTGTAGGTTTGTTTGCCTGATCAATTTATACTAAGATTCATCAAGACATATCTTTTGTGCTCCATCTGATTTTCAAAATGAAGAATAGCATATTTGCTAATATAGGAAGATTTATCAGATCATTCCATCAATTTTTGGTCCTTTATCATTAATAATCAGAACGAATCACTATGATTTGAGTACAAAATGTGGAGAAAATAATCTCTCTTCTTTTTGCTCAGGAACAAGAACAGCATTGATCAATGGAGACAAAATCAGACCTAATACACCAATTTGCTGGGTCTTCCATGAAATTGACTTCGTTAAATCGTTTTCTGCACATTACTTCTCATGAAACAAACAGAGCCTAAAATGTCATTATGCGTAATAGCAGCAACATAAATATCTAATCCTTGTTCCCTTTTTTATAAACAAAATGCATTCAACTCAAAAAACACGGTCTCAAATAGTACTTGGGATCGGCACCAGCGACAACAATAATTTTCCATTATTCAACTATATTCACTGCAACAAGCATTCTTAATATTCCAAATACATGATGCCTCGAGAGTCAACATTCAGTATAAACAATGTCAAACAGCATACAATCCCACATAGAGTCAAGAATCAAAGAGAAATAATCTAAACAACTGAAAGAATATCAAAATGATCTGAGATTTTGGAGAGGATACCTTCAATGTAATCAAGAATTTGATCCACGAACCCAAGTTTCTTTTTCTTGGATGAGAAACATTTCACACAACGCTTTTCCACGCCGGCGAAGAAATTACCGTGTTTCGAAATTGTGGGCCGTTTATTATGGGGGGAAAAGTGGAGAGAAGGGTGTGGAGAGAGAATTGAAGGTAAATACCCCGCCATTGATTGCAGGATTTGCACAGAACTACCAGCTCGTTATCACTTCTCTCTCTAATGTCCAACCGTTTTCTCGTTTACAAGTCGGGTGGGTATGTCATAATGGGGGATCCACTTCTCCATAAAATGAAACTGAAACGGATGCCCGTCCAATGCCCATGATGAATTAATGACAAAAGTTTTTAACTATATCCCCATAACTTGAGCAAAATGCCTCAAAGCGCCCAACAGTTTTCTATATAACTCTCATCTCCCTAAATCTTGACCCGGTTAGACTTAAACCTGTCGCAAGTGAGATATCAAAATTCAAAACCTAATTTTTTGCTCTTCATTTTTTTTATTAATTCCATAATGATCGATGAAGAACAATAATAATTGAGAGATATAGAGAAGGGCGGCCAAAATGTGAAAATATGTTAAACGATAAATCAAAAAGTGAAAAATCATTTAAAACAATGAATCTAATACCGTACTTAATTTTGATAAGGTATCTGACTTTATGTGAAGACAATAAATCTATTATCCTATACATAACAAACATACTTTTTAATCTAAGCAAGTTTTTGAACAACTTGTTCCATTGACATTTGACGATAATCATGAGTAGGTGTTGTTGTTTTAGAGACACACAAGGATATTTCTTAGTTATTGCTTCTTTCGTCCAAAAATTATCGTTTAGGTTGATTTGACGTACGGTTTAAGAAAATATATTTGACTGGATTATTAATATTAGTTTGATGTGTAATTTACTTTAAAGCTCATGTGCACGTGATACATAATTAAAGTAAGATGAAAAAATAAGAATAAAGTGATAAAAATGTTGTTTTAAAAAAGAAAATTTCAAATAAAATAATTATTTTAGAACAGACGAAAAAATAAAATAGAACAATAATTTTGGAACTGAGAGAATATAATCATTCCTCTAATCTATCATAAGAAAGTTTTTGAACAACTTGTTCCATTGACATTTGACGATAATCATGAGTAGGTGTTGTTGTTTTAGAGACACACAAGGATATTTCTTAGTTATTGCTTCTTTCGTCCAAAAATTATCGTTTAGGTTGATTTGGCGTACGGTTTAAGAAAATACATTTGACTAGATTATTAATATTAGTTTGATGTGTAATTTACTTTAAAGCTCATGTGCATGTGGTACATAATTAAAGTAAGATGAAAAAATAAGGATAAAGTGATAAAAATATTGTTTTAAAAAAGAAATTTTCAAATAAAATAATTATTTTAGAACAGACGAAAAAAATAAAATAAAACAATAATTTTGGAACTGAGAGAATATAATCATTCCTCGAATCTATCATAAGAAAGTAAGAAACTATATTGTCTTGGATTTTAGTCGGGAAAAGCTATAACAATAAGAAACTAAACAAGTTGCATAGATTATTTATCTATATATATAATTTAGAAAGTTCCCGTTAAAATGAACTTTTTAAAATTGGCAACACTTTTATTATGTATTTTTTGTTTTTTATCTTAGTAAATGAAAAATCAAAATGACCATAATTATTGAATGAATTTGCTTTTGAAGTATAAAATAGAATTTGGATCATTAGTACTGAAATGATACATAAACAAAAAAAAATGTTTGAATTCATCTTTTATGTTGAGTTGATTGAATTCATATATAATAATCAAATGAAGATGAATTATTTTCATTAAATATTATAATAAAAATATTATCAGTGCCTTAAGCTACAATAGGATTTCAAGTAAATAATATATAATTATTTATTTCAATAATTAAATACAACATCAAAAACTATTACTAAAACAGAAGATAAAAATCTTAAAACTAATTAGATAAGATAAAAATCTTAAAACTAATTTGATTTTATCCTATTTAATTTATACAATTTTAATTTGACCGGAAACTCTTCAATTTTTATCTCTTTTCATTTTCATACTATTTAATTAATACAAATATTTACAAGATAATTTTATGTTATTTGTTCTTCTACTAATATATATATATATATATATATATATATATATATATATATATATATATATATATATATATATATTAATTACAAATCTATTAATTATCTATTAACTATTATTTAAATAGAAGTCCCTTCTGCCACATGACGACTTTGTGTTGAATGCATAAAGTTTAAAACGAATTATGTGCTCCGATGTGTCAACTTCTTGTGAAGTTGCGATTTTTTTTCTTTTTCTTTTCTGTCAAAAATTAAAACCGGATAGATTTTAAAGCTGGTGCCTCCTTTATAAATGGTAAAAAAAAAACAAAATTTTACCAAAATCGGTTAATACGAGATAGATTTTTATCACATTTGATTTAGACGTGTTTCACTTGATTAAGACTCCAAATTTTAATGGTAACAGTGTTTTTTTGCGAATTGAAAATCACTAATCTATTAATTATCTATTAACTATTATTTGAATAGAAGTCGCTGCTGCCACATGACGACTTTGTGTTGAATGCATAAAGTTTAAAACGAATTATGCGCTCTGACGTGTCAACTTCTTGTGAAGTTGCGATTTTTTTTCTTTTTCTTTGCTGTCAAAAATTAAAATCGGATAGATTTTAAAGCTGGTGCCTCCTTTATAAATGGTTTTTTTTTTTGCCAAAATCGGTTAATACGAGATAAATTTTTATCACATTTGATTTAGACGTGTTTCACTTGATTAAGACTCCAAATTTTAATGGTAAAAGTGTTTTTTGCGAATAGATTTTATCAATTCTCATAGATTTAATCTTTCAATTACATATTCATATGATCTATTTTGAATATGTACCTTATTTTTCGTTGTTTTTATATTATTTTAATTAAAAAATTTAACTATTTATTACAAGTTTAGAAAATCATCTTATTATAAATAATTTTTACACAAAAAAAAACTATTAAACCGGATATATTTTAAAACTGCTACCTCCTTTATACATGGTAAAAGTTTTTAAAACTATACATTTGATTTAGATTAGTTTCATTTGATTATGACTGCTCAATTCCCATGGTAGAAGTTTTTTAAGTTTTATTATTAGACCAAAACTCGGTCAATTTAAAATAGATGTTATCCAATTTAATTAAATGTGTTTCACCAACACTACAAACAACCACTGTGAAATACTTCCCTCCATCAAACACCTCCTTGACGAGTCTGTCTTCGTGGTACTTCCCCTTCCCTCCCTCCGTCTCAAACTCACACTAAGAATAATTGTTCGATTTTATAATTCGCATGAATTTTCGGTTTGATGATTTGGTGTGATCTCACGCTTTATTTATTTATTTATTAATTATGAGGATATCTTGCTGTTGTTTGTTCATTCAAATAGCTTGCAGATTATATCTACAAAAATAAGTTTCAGAAACAACACTAAATCAACGGTGCATCGCACGGGTGATAACCTAGTATATATATAAAGTTGGTGAGGAACACTATGGTTGTGCCACCTCACCATCTTTGGATAAATCTTCATTCTAAAGCATCCATGTGGAAGCTTTAAAAACTTTTGGTTTTCTAGCCATTAGCTAATAATGATACATAATAATAATCAATATGATAAGGGGTATTATTATTTATTAGTATATATAACTTCTTCTATTTTTAAAAGTATAAGACTTACATTTTAAAAAAAATTACAACTAACATTATTTCTAACTAATGTGGAATAAAACTTTTCAAGGTTAAATATTACTTTTAATTACTCACTTTTAACATCACACTTTAAGCTTTCATCCAAAACTTAATTTAGACAAATAAATATATCATTTCGATGTTCTTACTGAGTAGAACACATTTGCACAATTACTTTTGTCAACAAACAAATGATACGTAAAGAAATTTGAATTTCTTTCACTAAAAACACTATTTTTTAATAAGTATTATACTTTAAGTCTTGATATTTTATTTATCCAAAACTTGATTTGGACAAATAAATATATCATTTCGATACTCTCACTGAGTAGAACACATTTGCGCAATTACCTTCGCCAACAAACAAATGACACGTAAAGAAAATCGTGCCTCAAGTTGCACAATTTATATCAATAAAAACACTAATTTTTTTAACAAGTATTATACTTTAAGTCTTGATATCTTATTATCTAAAACTCGATTTGGACAAATAAATATATAATTTTGATGCCCTCACCGAGTAGAACACATTTACACAATTACCTTCGCCAACAAACAAATGACACGTAAAGAAAATCGTGCATCAAGTTGCACACTTTCTCTCAATAAAAATAATAAATTTTTTAACAAGTATTATACTTAAAGTCTTAAAATCTTATTATCCAAAATTCGATTTGGACAAATAAATATATCAATTTGATGCTCTCACCGAGTAGAATACATTTGCGTAATTACCTTCACCAACAAACAAATGGCATGTAAAGAAATTTGTGCCTCAAGTTGAACAATTTATTTCACTAAAAATAATAAGTTTTCAACAATAGAAGAGATGTATCTCACATTGGTTAGAAATTAATATTGGTTTTAAACATACTTTTATTAAGTACCAATAGAAGAAATGCATCATACATTTGTTGGAAAGTGATATTGATTTTCAAAGTCACTAGAAAACCAAAAGTTTTTAAAGCTTCCACATGAATGCTTTAGAATGAAGATTTATCCAAAGGTGGTGAGGTGACACGACCATAGTGCTCCTCACCAACTTTATATATATATATATATATATATATATTTGATAAAAAAAACTTTTATAATTATTACCAATAGAAGATGTATATCTCACATTGATTAGAAAATGATGTTGAGTTTAAATTATTTTATATTATTACCAACAAAAGAGATGTATAACACCTTGTTTAAAAATAAAATATTAGATTTTAAAGTCTTTAGACTAAAGATTTTCATTTTTACAAGAGATGTATCTTACATGGTTACAAAATATTCTACTATTATTACCAATAGAAGAGATGTATCATACATTTGTTAGAAATTGATGTTTTATTAAAAATACTATTATTAATTACTAATTGAAAAGATGTATTATACATTGGTTAGAAAGTGATGTTGGTTTTCAAAGTTTTTTGATAAAAGATTTCTACCATTATTACCAATAGAAGATGTATATCTCACATTGGTTAAAAAATGATGTTGATTTTTAATTATTTTAGATTATATAAAAGACTTACTATTATTAGCAATAGAAGATATATATCACGCATTTGTTATAAATTGATGTTTGTTTTAAATTACTATTATTACCAATAAAAAAGATAAATCTTACATTGGTTAAAAAGTGATGTTGATTTTAAAAGTCTTTAAATAAAAAAACTTATATTTTTATCATTAATAAAAGAGAAGAGAAGAAGTATATCTCATTACATAGAAAAAGATGTTGGTTTTAAATATTTTTTTAGATACAAAATTTCTACTACTATTACCAAAATGATGAGATGTATTATACATTGGTTAGAGAGTGATGTATGTATTAAAAGTCTTTTTATAAAAGACTTAATACCAATAGAAAAAATATGTATTTCACATTAGTTAGGAAAGTGATATTGGTTTAAAATGTTTTTAGATAATGTACATCGCATTGGTTACAAAGAGATCCACATTATTTAGAAGCATATATTGGTTATAAAATTCATAGAAAAACGAATTTTTATGTTATTATCAATACAAGAGATGTATTACACATTGTTTACAAAGTGATGTTGGTTTCAAAACTATTTAGATAAAATATTACTACTATTATTATTTTTATGTTATAACCAATAGAAGAGATATATCTCACATTGTTTAGAAAGAGATGTTGATTTCAAAAGTTTTTATATAAAAGACTATTATTATTACTTTAAAATAATGTATCTCACATTTGTTAGAAATTAATGTTGGTTTTAAAAATACTATTATTACCAATAGAAAATATGTATACCACATGGTTAGAAATAGATGTTTGTTTTAAAAATCTTTAGATAAAAGTCTTAAACTTTTATTATCAATAGAAATAGAAAAGAAGTATCTCACATTGTTAGAATATGAAGAAAAAATATGTATCTTACATTGTTTAGAAAAAGATGTTAGTTTTAAAAGTCTTATAGTAAATACTTTTACTCTTATTACCAATAAAAGATATGTATCTCACATTCTTTAAAAATAAATGTTGGTTTAAAAAGTCTTTAGATTAAAGACTTTTTGTTACAAATAAAATAGATGCATGTATTTCACATTGGTTACAAAGTATTCTACTATTATTATCAATAGAAAAGATATATCACACATTGGTTATAAATTAATGGTTATAATTATCTCACTCACTCCTTATTGAAGAGCAATAGCTCGGATGTATCATACAATTGATAAAGGGTAATGTTTGTTTTTAAAGTTTTTAGATATAAGATTTCTACCATTATTATCAATAGAATACGTATATCTCACATTGGTTAGAAAGTGATGTTGATTTTTTAATTTTAGATAAAAGACTTTTACTATTATTACTAATAGAAGAGATATCCTACATTTGTTAAAAATGATGTTAGTTTTAAAAGTCTTTAGATAACAGACTTTTACTTTTATCATCAATATAATAAAAGAGATGTATCCCACATTATTTAGGAAGAGATGTTGGTTATAAAATTTTTAAAATAAAAGACTTCTACTATTATTACCAAATGAAGATATATATTATACATTGGTTAGAGAGTGATGTTGATTTTAAAAAGTTTACAATTATTAGCAATAGGTGAGAAGTATTTCACATTGGTATTGGTTTAAAAAGTTTTTAGATGATGTATCTTGCATTCGTTACAAAGAAATGTATCTCACCTTATTTAGAAATGAGTATTGGTTATAAAAGTCATTAGATAAAGACATCTTTTATTATTACCAATAGAAAATATGTATCCACATTATTTAGAAATGAATGTTGGTTAAAAAATCTTTTATCTACTACTATTATTACTAATAGAAAATATGTATATCGCATGGTTAGAATGTGGTGTTGGTTTTAAAGTATTTAGATAAAAGACTTAAACTTTCATTACCAATAAAAATATAAAATAAGTATCTCACATTGTTTAAAAATGAATTATGATTTTAAAAGTGTTTAACAAAATAACTTCTAATATTATTATCAAGTTAAATGTTAATTTTAAAAGTCTTTAGATAAAAAAAATTACTATTATTATTAATACAAAATATGTATCTCACGTTAGGTAGAAATTTATATTAATTTTAAAAGTATTTAGGTAAAAAAAATCATTTAATATTAGTAACAACAGAAAAAAAATTATAACCATAGGAGAGATTAACAATATAATTATAATGTCCAAAAGTTATATTATTATTACAAATATATATATATATATATATATCTCACATTGTATCCGTGCGGAGCACAGACTAAATAACTAGTATATATAATAACGGGCAAGATTAATTTCGGGTGTTGTACATGCACGCCTTGGGGAGATCAATAGTCTCATGGCTATTCAATTATCAACTAGATTTCAATAATGAATCCAAAATAAATTATTAAAGAAAACAAAAAATAAATAAATAGTTGTTATTCCTTTGATGAATATTGTAATGTTCACCAAGTAAGAAAAAATATTTGCAAAATGACTTTCCACGTTAGCACAACCAAGGCTCAATGAGCGCTGAAGTTAAGACTATATATACCGTTATATAATCTTCTATTTCAGGTGCATACTGCAATTTTCTTAATGTTTAGTTATGTTTCCAATTTGCAGTATTTTTTAAAAATTTTGTTTTGATTATTTTCACTTTCACAATAAATTTGTTTTTAGGAATCAAGGTTGCATGCTACTATACATATTAAAAATAAATAATAATTTTTTCAAACTAAATGATTAATTGAAATAAAAACATAACAATTTATACAGATTCTTTGATGGAAAAAAATTGTCTTTTTAATAGCATATTAAATTTAGTAAATAAGTACTAATCATAAATCATTAACATTGTACAACATTAACATAACAAAGCAAGTGTGATACTAAAAAAAAATTTCTTATCATACTCATTCGAATTAAATGAATATCAGTCCTAAACTAACATAATAAAGCATTTATTGTATTTAATAAAATAAACATATTACTTATAAATTTCATTCGAATTAAAAATATAATAAAAGAAAAAAAAAATTATGCATTTTATTTTGAAAATTGATTTGGATTGAATTCATAGTTTTAAATAATCATGTAAAAGTCCATATTTGGTAAGGGTTAATCTTCTATAAACAATACATACAAGAGATTGAATAACAAAATTTGCATCATATCGTTAAAAAAAGTATATTTCTTATTTTATGTAACAAGTATATAACAACATTTGAACTATATTGTATTTAATTTTTTAAATAAACATCCGAAATATGATATTTTCAAATAATCTATCTAAATGTGTCATTTCAAAATGTTGGAGTTTATTTCATAAGATATGTAAAATATTCATGAATTAAATTGTTATATATGTATTATATCAAATCATTTTTAAAAAATCTCATTTGTTAACTTTGGAGTTATTTCATGAATTTTAAATTACTTTAATGAAATAAAAAAACTAAACGGAGGAAAATTAAATATAACACTGAACGTTCAAATATAGAAAACAAATCATTAATATATATCTTGAATCTTGCATAAACATTTTTATAATTTCGACAATTAAAACTCATAGAGTGCATAATTAATTTCGAATACTAGCATTAAGTTGCCTCAAGCACAATAGAATATACAATGTAGTGCTAATATATTTATCCTCAAAAAGAATTGAATTAAGTGATTTTGAAGAGACAATTTGGTAAACATTAACCGTTTTTTGTAAAGAAAAAGTGTCCCATTAAAATTAATATTTCATAGGGAAGCTTAATAGTAGCTTGGAACCTTCATGCATTCTCAAATTCATGTTATATTATTTTTTTCGCTTTTTAATGTGACCTATATTTGTATACACGTGAATCAACATTTATTATATTCATATTAACTTTACTAGAATGTAAAAAGAGAGAAGTTTAAGTGTTTAACGATTCACAAAAATTAGCTTGTGGATGTAGACCGATAAATAAAGTCAGAATGCTAAATTACTATTACTATGATGCTCATAAGTTGTACCATCTTTTTCCAGTATGTGTAAGATTAGGTGATGAATTGTGGTTCATCACTCATCAGAAAAGGGAGTTCAATTTTATTTTATAATCATTAAAGTTTTCTTATTTTATTTATAATGATATTAAGCATGTGCATCGCACGGGGCGGAATACTAGTTTATTTGTTATAGTTGATGGAAAGATGAAAGGCTACCTACACATTTTTTTCTTCTTACCCACTTAAAAATATATATTTTTATTGTATAATCATTTACACATCTTATTACACACAAAAAAAATTAACCCCCCCCCCAAAATATATATATATATATATATATATATATATATATATATATATATATATATATAAATCGGTCACACACATACCCACTTAAGAAGATTCTTTTTTTCATTATTAACTAAGAAGTTTGTGCACTCTCTCTCCTAGGTGGATGAATGAAAAAAAGTTCTTTCATTGTGGTGATTCCTCTTCTTAGCAAGAGGATCACTAAGAAGAGTCAAAAATCTCTAATCTAATATCAAATCGCATTCTATTCTTATGAGAAACTATTAAGTCAATCCTTGCATTGCACGGATACATCGTTTGAAAATTGTATGCTTAAATGAAGTTGAATAATACACATCAAATATGATTAGTTATACACAATAACACTCTAATTTTCACATGGCCCAAAGTTCTCAATAGATTTCATCGAAATTATTCTTCCTTATTAGTAATGCACCGCAGATATGATTAGTTATATTCAATATGACATAATCTTTAAAAAAAGTTGGTTTTTGAAAATACGTACAAATAAAAATAAATAAGTAAAATTATTTTACTAAGACATCAAATATCATACGTTTGTTATATCAAATAAAGGAGGAATTAAAGTTTGGGTATAACACTCTTTGAACAGAACCTCCAAAACTTAAATGTTGGGAACCAACATTTTCTGCAACATATATTTCATATGATTGTTCATTATAAAAACACAAACAAAAAGACAAAAATTGCATAATTTATATATGACAGCTCATTTACATAAAATAAACACTTAAAAAAGACACAAAATCACACGCTAATTTTCACATGTCCTACCGTTCTTAATTTACTTCATCAAAATCATTATAACTAATTAGTTATGGACATTAAAATATTATTGGAGAAAAATTACACATCATTCCACTTTGAAAGTTGTCAACCAATTTATATTTTCATATTTTTTCGAAACTGAAAAAGGTACTTAATGCATCGCGATGCATAATTTTATGCACAATGATGCATAATTTTGTGTATTACGATGCATGACATGTCTTTTCCGGTTTCAAAAAAATATCGGAGTGCAGAACGGTTGAAAATTGGAAAAACTACTAGCATGCACCTATTGTGAAACTTTTAACTACTTGTAACTGTTCCAGTCTCATCGTTTTGTTTAAACCGCTAAAAAAACTTTCATAAATTGTTCCGAAAATGTCTAGTGGGTCATGAAACTTGAAATCTTAATTGTTGGAGCAATGAAACGAGGACGCATATAATGAAGTTTGAATCGTGATGTATCAAATTGGATTCGAGATGCATCGATTTGGAATCATGATACATCGTTATGAAATTAAAATAGATCAGTTTGAATCGTGATGCATCGATTTGGGATCGCGATGCATCGATTTGAAATCGTGATGCATCATTATGAAATGGAAATGATAGTTACACAATAGCATCATGATTCAAAGTCATACATCGTGAATTCGAGACACACAAATCATAATTAAATACATACTAATGAAATAGATCTAAAAATATATAAAAAATAGGTACATGTCTTTAATGTTTAGTTTTGTATTTATCATGTCAAGAACCTCATTATTTATTATTTTTAAGTAAAATGGAATAAATTACAGGTCTAGATCTATGACCATCGTCTCATGTCTGCAGGTAAATTGCTTTTTCAATTAGTTTTCGTATCAAAATTTATATAGATTTGGATTTTTGAACATTTATCGGTCAATAAAAAATTCTTATCGTCTCAAGCATGTACTTATTTATTTCAAAAATTAATCCTTGTTTGATATATTTAATTTATATTTTACTGATGAGATTGCCTTCAAATATTTTCCTTATATACACACACACACATATTTATGGAAGATCTTTCCTCGATCTACATTTTTAACATGTAACTTTAACATTATTTGAGATGGCAATAAATATATTCTTTTGAATATATTTCACAAATATGTCACTTTAGTTCATTTTATCATTGTCCTCGTAAATTTAGTTGCTTCTTAATTTTTTACCATGCATTAGTCAGTTTTGGATTTCTATGATACACTAACCATTTGAGCCCTTCGAGAAATTTGTCAAATCCCGATGGATTCTCTGGGAGCATATAATTTGTTATGACACTGCCCTTAGGATATAAATTATATTACTTCAAAAATTTATTTAAAAAATGAGTAAATTTACCAAATCTATTCAAATTATGTTATTTGAATTCTATTCAAGGATGAAAATATTATTCTATATGTTGTTAAGTGTTCAAAATTATGCGCCCAATGTATTTTAATTGTCAAATTTATAAAATGTATGCATGATCATGAAATATATTAAATATGTTTTTATTACGAAAAATATAAAAAATGTACAAATTTAATTATGGCCAGCTTTATTTTGGGTATCAATTTTTGTGATCATGTAATTTAAATTGACAGTATACAATACTTAACATATACAATATAAAATTCTATTGATTAATTTAGTTTTAACATATTCTGGTGAATCTATATATTTAGTTTTAATATATGCTGGCCAAATTTTGTCCTATATCATTTTTTTTAGTTTTTATGCGTATAAATAATTGGTTCATGTATATTTTTCGTGAAATATATATATATATATATATATATATATATATATATATATATATATATATATAATGGCAAGGGCATATTTCTCCCTCTAAAATCTCACTTTTAAATTATCATTTCACTTTTTATCTCTCCTATCCTCTTCATATTTTCTCTATTTCTCTCTCCCGTTTATCATTTCATTTTTTCTCTCTCATATCCTCTCCCTATTTTCTCTCTTTCTTTCTCTCTCCCGTCTCCTCTCTATTTTCTCTCTCATCACCACCATTTCCTCTCTTTTAATTATGTTTAAACATTTTCTCTCTTCAAACTTAAAAAATAGTAACTAAAACAAAAATAATAGTTCCGGAGTCAAGAAAATAAAAATATAAGAGGTTAGTAAAATAAAAAATAATTTATGGAATATATCACTATTATAATAAAAGTTACAGAATCAACAAAACAAAAATAATTTAATACGGAGGTTAGTAAAATAAAATAATTTACGTAACAAAAATTTAAAACAGTTAGTATATTTACAATTATTTTAAGATTTGATAATCAAACATGTCGAGGTGGGTCTGTCGAGGTGGTCAATGCGACCATTAGTAAAATAAAAAACAATTTAAAACAAATTCTTAAAAATATGTGTGTAAAACAAAAATACATTAGTAAAATAAAAATATTTGATGGAACAAAAATAATAGTTGCAGAGTCAATAAAACAAAAACAATTTAAACTGAGGTTACTAAAATATTAAAAATAATTTGCGGAACAAAAGTTTAAAACAAATTCTTAAAAATAGTTATGTAAAACAAACATACATTAGTAAAATAAAATTATTTAATGGAACAAAAATAATAGTTACAGAGTCAATAAAACAAAAGTAATTTAAACTGAGGTTAGTAAAATTATAAAAATAATTTACGGAACAAAAGTTTAAAACAAATTCTTTAAAATAGTTATGTAAAACAAAAATACATTAGTAAAATAAAAATACTTGATGAAACAAAAATAATAGTTACAAAGTCAATAAAACAAAAACAATTTAAACTAAGGTTAATAAAATAATAAAAATAATTTACGAAAAAAAAGTATTTCGTAAAACGAATTCTTAAAAATAAAACAAAATTAATAGTTACGAAGACAATAAAACAAAAAAATATAATGGAAGTTAGTAAAATTAAAATAATTTACGAAACAAAAATAATAGTTAACGGTAAAAATAATTTCGTTATTTTGATTTTAGTTTATATTCTTATTAGAAATTCCTTTATTCATAAAATACAAGTAATCATTCAAAATGAAGAACGTATTTGAGTTCAGATTCTATTTGCATGGCAGAAAAAATTCAAGTTTGTTCGAAGACATTCATTCTAGAAAGTTTTTGAATAATATAAAGTGTTCGGGGGTTGCCAGGCCATGGATTAACACTTAAATTTGGTGTTCCAGTAATGCTATTGAGAAACATTGAACATGGTGCATTGTGCAATGGAACAATACTAATCATCATAAATCTTGAGAATCACATTGTTGAAACAAATTTTTTGAAATGGATGAATGTTGGAGAAAAGGTTTTTTTTATCACAATATTATTATTAACTTCATCTGATATAGACCCTTAGGGGTGGCCCAGTGGTAGAGTTGAAACTTTACAAAATGTGAAGTTTCATTCTCAAGTTCAATCACTTCTCATGCCCCCTTAGGGAAAATGTCTACAAAAAAAAAAAACTTAAAAAAAAACTTCATCTAATGTAAGGCTAACTTTCAAGTTCCAGATAAAACAATTTACATTGTTGATTTCATATGCAATGACAATTAACAAGTGTCAAAGTCAATAATTGCATGTAGGTCTCTTCTTGAATAAACCAATATTTAGTCATAGACAGTTATATGTCGCAACTTTTAGAGTAACAAAATATTTTGATTTGAAGATATTGATAAGCGGTGAAGATGAAAAACCAACTAATAAAACTACAAATATTGTGTATAAGGAATTTTTTTTAGAATCTATAATGATTATTGATATACTGATGTGTATTTGTTAATAAAACGATTCTTCTTATTTTATCTTTTAAGATTTTTATCGTCTTTATTTTGTTTATGTACGATTTAGTTGAAAAAGAAGAATAATCGTGCGTTTAACGCACGGGTTAACAAAACTAGTTGAATATATATTTTGGGGTTCCAAGTTCAAGTAATTTATTTGAACAAAATAGGAAGATTATTTTTTTCTTAAATTATCTATGTAAGGGAAAGATAATTATAAAACATTAAAAAAAATTACTTTTTGTTTTTTCATGAATGGGTAATACAATTTTATGGCAAGGGAGATTTTCTTATTTTATTAAACTTGTGACGACCCGACCCGGAATCCAACACGAAATCCCAAAGGTCGTGCCGCGGGAACTAACATAAGAAGAGAACAAGCACTTGTTAAACAGTAGTGCAAGTCGAACAGTCGAGCTAAAAAGCTCTATACACTAACATAAAGTCGTACTAAGATACGGGTTTACAAAAATCGAAGATGCGGAAGTGTTAACTAAATGAAACCCTGAGCTATGAAGCTCGAAACTAAAGCCAAAGAAACCAAGAGATACATTATCTCACAAAGGGAAAAAAAAAACTCGCATGTCGCAACATTGCAGACGCTAAACAAACCATTGGCATTCCATGAAAGCGTTTCAAAAAAGGACCAACCTGATATAACAATTACCCACGGCTAAAGCATACCAGGGTTAACCAACAACTATAACAATTTAGAATAAAGAAAAGCCCCAAACTACTGCGTGCCCGGGAGACAACTGAAATAAATAGTAAAACCACGAATAAGGCACGACACAACATGTCGACCCAAGAAAGAACCAATATAAATACCCAAGTACTCTACCCGACCATAAAGGCTAAATAACTTTACAAAATCGATCTCACAAGAATGGTAAGTACAATATACAGATGACGATGCTAAAAAGAAATAGGACTCCACAAGCTATTACTCGAGGAAGTCTGCTGCTACTAGCACGAACCACATGACTTAATCTCGATCTATCAATCAGTTGCGCTCTGCTACAGTCACGATCTACTCGACCTCAATGCGACTACCAATTTACTGCAACTAGAAAACAGAGTACGGAAGGAGTCATAATGACCCAGTACGCTACTACAAGAGATATGTAACATATAATTATGTAACATAAAAATAATTATGGTCTCATTTTACAAATGACAGAAAACTCGTGAAGAGGCATCGTATTGTTTTGATACTCCACAAGATAACTATTTCTTCTTACTTACTAAATCGTCCAAATGAACCAGGGTTTAATTCCCTGTTCAAACACAAATCAAATGAATTAGAACGAAGTTCCCATAAAAACATCATATGCAAGTATATATATATATATATATATATATATATATATATATATATATATATATATATATATATATATATATATATATATATATACTAATCAAACTGTTAATAGAATCATTAAGTATAAGTGTGCATATTTATATATGCACATCAAGTCTTTCATAGAATCATCAAGTAGAAGTATGTATATTTAAATATATACATATCATATCGTTCATAGAATCATAATGTACAAGTATGTATACTTACAGATATACACCTCAAGTATTTCAATAATACACAATCAAGATAAACACGGTCAATTAGATCTCATGTTCAACTAACACTTTCTTATTACATAAGTGTCCATAGTAAGCCACATAAGGGATAGAGAATATACCAAATCACTGTCGTCGTATTGCTCCTGCAATCACAACTGTTAATCATATCGTGCCAATGATACCCGTGATCGGGTATCAAAGTATCGAGCTCTCTTCTCGGGTCCGAGCTCTCTACTCGGGAAAATAGCACTAGCCAATGCGCTCTTTTGATTACAACAAAGGGGGCTACTTCCCCACTGTAGCTAGCAGTGGAGGGGTGTGTGAACTGAATCCGGTACGGCGATACATATCAATCACGAATCTCATAATTCGTGAAGACGATGCACCATCCCACCTTCAACGTAAAACTAAACAAATGCCAGCTGGACTTATATGCAATGCACAAGTAGATGTTTACTTACAAATTCTCAAGTAGATATAATGATCTACTAAACTCATACGATTATGCACATTGTTACTATAATCACAAAACCACAATAGAAGCTCATTTAAGTCTCTAAATCATAAGTGTCAAGTTGTTCACTCTATTCGATTCAAGTCCCAAAAGCTAGTAATCTAGTCAAATGGAATATAATTATCATAGGATCTCACCACGATCCTTGTAAGGTACAATTGTTCCTTAACTTGACTCCGTTGAGTCCTTACTACAGTTTCATCCAAATAGGGTATAAATGTTATATGCACTTTTTACCTGTTTCTATGTTCTCATTTAAGGCATAGCTAGGTTCTCGTTCCATTTAGGAACCCTAGTTCAATGAGTTTATAATTTTACCTATTAGTGAAATTTAAGTTCAATACAAGTAGACAAATCAAATCTCAATTAGACTTAAAAGTATTCAAGAGAAAGCAAGATTTAAACAAGAATATACAATATGATTTATCAAGTCATATTATCAAATAAACATAGAGGATTCAATATTTAACCAATATCATAATTATGCTTTTAGTCATAATCTCAAGTAAGCATATAAATTCACATTCTAGCATGAAAAACCATTCTAAGTTATCAATTTAACAATCGACCCATCACATATTGTCCAAGGCTACCTTGTTAGTCTAGGATCATTAAACCATTTAGGTTATAAATAATAAAATATTCCTAGAATGATAATTCATCCTAAGTTCCAAAATCCATAGTAGTCCAAGAATTAAACAAACACCAACCTTAAATTCGACTTATTCAAAAACTAGGCTCTTTAAAATATAACTTAACCTTTTAAATCACTTCATTCGGACTTGTATTCATCAATCTATGATCATATCAAGATCAAGCTAATAATCTGTTTTTCTGTTATGGTTATTCTGCCCAGTCAACTTATAAATTCGACCATTAATTCCTCGCAACTCCAAATTTCATGAATTTTATATATTCAGAGACTAGACTCTTGGAACTATAATTTAACACTTTAAAGTACTCTATTTGGATTTGTATTCTTCATAATACAGCCACCTCAAATTCATGTTAAAAAAATACGGTTCTCTGTTGTGACTCATTCTGCTTTGTCAACTTATAAATTCAACCATGAATAGCTCACAACTCCAAATGAGGGGATTATTGTCTAGTATGAAACTAGACTCTTGAAACTATATTTTTCCATTTTAAAACACTACAATTGGATTTGTATTCATCAATTTATGATCATATGAAGATCATGTTAATAACCAGTTCCCCTTGTTCAGACTCACTATCGCAGCCATGATTCGTGATTCATTAAAAATACTTCCCGAACTAGAAATTTTATGAATATTTACAGAGCATTACTTAACATACACATGACCAACATATAATATTTTTAGGTAATTTCATGTAGTAGATTAGTACCAGTATGTTTTGGAAAACAACCTAAAATTAGGACTGAATATGTGAAGTTTCTTCATAATTGGTGAAATCCTAAATTAGTCATCTCATTGAAGTTCCTATTTGAAACAAGTCCATGAGCATTAGTTGTTTCAAATCATGTTTAGAACACTTTTAATGCTATACACCACCCAATTTATTAAGTGTAGAGGGCATCCCCAAAATTATTCAGATTTTAACCCTAACATGAATTTTTTTAAAAGTTAACAATTGCAATGAATTCCTTCACAAGAATTACTCATAAGCACAATTAGAACCACATTCATGTTTTACCCAAACCCAAATTAATAACTTAACAAAGCAGCCCCATAATTTCCAGATTTATGACTTATTGAAATGAAAATTTCTATTTCACAAGAAGTCTTCCTAAGCATGCATATTATAACTAACTATTATGAATGGAGTATGACATTATATTGAACATACAAATTTTCTGGGATTAGAAGCATACCTTAAGCCTAGAAAAGGCTGAGAAAAATGAAAACAAAGTAAAGATTAGTAGTCTCCTCGTCGATAGCTACGATTGGGTGGTCTCGAATCCAAAATCGGGTGGCCGGATCTCCGGAAACTCAAGAAATACACACTAATCTCACCAAGAATCTCCCACACTTGAGTTCTCTAACCATGGATGGATATGAGGAGTGGTAAGAGGTGTAAGGAGTGAAATATTACAGATCTTTCAAGTCACAAAGGTTAGGGAGTGAGTGGAAAACAAGTGTCAAGCTCTTATTGATTAATTTTTAAGTGAGATTAAGTCCCTAATTGAGGATTAGTGCTAAAATTTTCACTTAGACTTAATCCACTCTAATTAAGGTCTAACTAGTTTTTTAACCCATGCGTTAAACGCACGTCAACAAAATCGTACATAAACAAAATAAAAAGGATCAGTTTATTAACAATTACACATAAGTATATCACTAATCATTATAGATTCAAAAAAAAAAATCTTATACACAACATTTGTTATCTTATTAGTTGGGTTTTCATCTTCACTGCATATTAATATCTTCAAACCAAAATAATGTGTTACTTTAGAAACTACGACATATAATTGTCTATGGCTAAATACTGATTTTTTTTCTTCTAAAAGAGACATGCGTGCAATTATTGACTTTGAAACTTGTTAATTGTTATTGAATATGATATTAACAATGTAAATTATTTTTGTTGAAACTTGAAAGACATCTTACATCGGATAAGTTAATGATAATATTTTGATAAAAACATTTTCTCCAACATTGATTCCTTTCAAATTTTTTGTTTCAACAATGTGATCCCCAAGATTTATGATAATTAGTCTTGTTCCATTGCACAACCCTGCAACATGGTTAATGTTTCTCAATAGCATTACTGAAACACTAATTTTAAGTGTCAATTAGTGGTCTAACAACCTCGAACAATTTATACTATTCAAAGACTTTGTATAATGAATGTCTTCGAATAAACTTAATTTTTTCCGCCCTTCAAATAGAATGTGAACTCAAATAAGTTCTTCCTTTTGAATGATTACTTTTATTAAATTATATTTGTATTTTATGAATAAATAAATTTCTGAGAAAAAAATAAGCTAAAATCAAAATAACGAAATTATTTTTAGCGTTAACAATTATTTTTGTTATGTAAATTATTTTGATTTTAATAACTTCCATTATATATATTTTTTGTTTCATTGACTTCGAAACTATTATTTTTGTTTTATTTTTAAGAATTAGTTTTATGAAAAAAAATTGTTTCATAATTATTTATTATTATTTTACTAACATCAGTTTAAATTATTTTGTTTTATTGACTCTGTAACTATTATTTTTGTTCCATCAAATATTTTTATTTTACTAACGTATTTTTATTTTTCCTAACTATTTTTAAGAATTTGTTTTAAAACTTTGTTCCGTAAATTATTTTTATAATTTTACTAACCTCAATTTAAATTATTTTTGTTTTATTGACTCCGTAACTATTACTTTTGTTCCATCAAATATTTTTATTTAACTAATGTATTTGTGTTTTACATAGCTATTTTTAAGAATTTGTTTTAAAATTTTGTTCCGTAAATTATTTTTATTCTTTTAGTAACCTTAGTTTAATTTTTGTTTTTTGTTTTTATTGACTTTGTAACTATTATTTTTGTTTCATCAAATATTTTTATTTTACTAACGTATTTTTTTACATATATATTTTTAAGAATCTGTTTTAAACTTTTGTTCCGTAAATTATTTTATTTTACTAACCTCCGCATTAAATTATTTTTGTTTTGTTGATTCTGTAACTTTTATTTTTATAGTGGTTTGTTCCATAAATTATTTTTATTTTACTAAACTCTTATATTTTTGTTTTCTTGACTCCGGAACTATTATTTTTTGTTTTAGTTACTATTTTTTATGTTTAAAAAGATAAATTTTTTTAAACATATTTAAAAGAGAGAGATGGTGGTGATGAGAGAGAAAATATGGAGGAGACGAAAGAGAGAAAGAGAAATACAGCCAAAGAAGATATGAGAGAGAAATAGTGAAATGGTAACTCAAAAGTCAATAATTTAAAAGTAAGATTTTGGAGGGAGAAATCCACCCTTGTCATTATATATATATATATATATATATATATATATATATATATATATATATATATATATATATTAAGGTCTAAATTCAGATTTAGTAAAATTCATTAAGGGTCTCCAAGTAAATCCAATAAACAAGGCAAAACTCAAATTTCTGGAAATACCGAGAATAAATGATGTAGTCAACTTTAAAAATACGCATGTACTGAAATACAAGTCCAAAAATTACGCACGAGAAGTATGGTTAAAAAGATCATGAAGTCTAGTTTCTAATTCATCAAACGGATCTCAATTCCGAGTTGTATAAAGAAAACTATGGCCAAATTATTACAGACCTATCATAGCCGAGGTGAGTACACAAGTCACATCGAAAATGAAACACGAGCGTGTTCAAACTTAAACACGACCAAACCAAAATAATACCAAGTTAATCCCCAAGGTCCCCCTAGTCATCCAGGACCAAATCTAGGGTCAAAATAATACTAACCGAGCAATACTCTCTCCATCCCTAAATAATCGTTCCTAGTTGACTCTGCGCACAGTTTAATAAAAAACAATTGACTTGATTATTTATATTGGTTTAACGTGTAGTTTCCTTTAAAGCCACATGTATATGTGGCTCATAATTAAAGTAGGGTGAAAAAGTAAGGGTAAAGTGGTAAAAGTGATGTTCTAAAAAGGTAAGTTTCAAACTCGACAATTATTTTGGGACGGATAAAAAAGGAAAGGAGGACGATAATTTAGGGACGGATGGAGTATGACAATAAACACAACGGTACGAACTCGTACGACAACACGATAACTAAAATCACGAATCAAATAATCAAACTTACGACGACAACTACTATGAACGTCATGTAAACTTGTAAACATAGTTATTATGAATGTAAATTTCATCCGAGCAAGTACACAAAGACCTAGGATCTCTCAAAGGTCGCGAGCAAAAATGAAGTACGTAAACGTTCTACCGAGTCAAGTGTTTAAGGATTTGGGGTCTCACAGAACTCATCTACAAACAATAAATATAAATTAATTAAGCATATCACAATATTATAAATAGTGATGAACAAATAAATAAAAATACACCTTATCGTCAATCCCCAATGTTTTTTTCCTGTTAAAAATAAATAAAAGAATAAACCTCATGTAAGACCGTCTTACAAATCTTAAATCGTAAGACAGAGTCTCACTATCTCACAACTTAACTCACCAACACGCTATGAGTCGGGTCAAGAGAAATCTATCTTATTTAAAATATATGTAAAGCTGTCTTTCCTAAATCTTTGCCTAAATAAAAAAACTCTAAACCAATAACCAAACAAAGTAACAAAAAAAAAAAAAGATTGGCATAATATAAGTACAAAGTTACAAACAAAAAGTAAATAATTAAAGAAACTACCAATGAACAAAAAAAAATTCATTCAATTTCATGTTTCATTATTTTCAGTTTTCATATCAAGCTACATCATCTTGTCATTTACAGTTGAAAACTCTTATAAGAGTAATCGTTCAAAGTTGGACCTCGGCCAATTTCATCAAAAATAGAGGTTGCCTTTGTCTGCTTAAATTTAACATTGTAGTAACCTCATTTAGACAGAGTCTCCCGCCCACGCACAAAAGACTAAATCAAGCATAGAACACAACCCAAGTTGTCGATGAAAGGGTGAGCAAATAAACAAAATATGCATCATGCAACAATATGTTGTTATTTCTATACACTGATTTTCTTCAACTGCTGAATTTTTGATGTATTTATACTGTTTATAGTCTACAAGTTTAAACTTTAATAGCCATTGTGTAATATTCCACGGTAGGAAATGTTTTCATATTCAATTGACTCATTTTACGGTCAATCTTAACAACTCTTCATATTATAAGAAAGGATACATATTCAATGTATATTTGTTCAATATTAGGTTTCATAAAAAAGTCAAGTTCAAGTTTCAATTCCCAAAGCAAAAAATGCAACTAACCAAAAGTGTTGTCATTTTTGGAAAGTGAATTTTGCGATGCATGCATGATGCATAACAAGATTATTGCGATGCCCCAAAAAATGCTAGAGTGACACTAAAAAGATAGTGGCTCGGTTGAAACTTGAAATTATCTGTGCTCCCACCAGTTAGATGATTGAGGATCCATGCAATGGGCTTTCAAAGCCTCCCATAGGATACGCAAGAGATTGGATAACGAAATTGATCTCTAGATGAACCAAGGTCAATGTATGGGTGATAATCGGGCCAGTGCCATGCGGTGGAATTATAACTGCAAAAATCCATCATTATTTTTTAAAATCATTATAATGTATTTTTTGGGGGAAAACGACAAAAATACCCTTAATGAAGGAAAAACGCCCACACAAAGTCACTGTCTCAATTTGTGTATCGGTAAAAAAATTTGGGCGTCGTTCATTTTTGTGGAAGAAACGATGTCTAATTAATAACACCGATGCTTAATTGGGCGTCGTTCATTTTTGTGGGGCTAAAAACATTGGACGTCATTGCCTCTAATTTGGCGTCGTTGCCTCTAATTTGGAAGTTGTGACCTTAAATTTGGGCGTCGTTGCCTCAAATTTGGGTGTTGTTATCTCTAATTTGGGCGAAATATGTCACCATATTAAAGAAACGACACATAATTAATAACACCGAGACATGATTAGAAGAAACGATGCCTAATTAATAACATTGAGTCATGATTGGGCGTCGTTCATTTTTGGGGACTCAAAACATTGGGCTTCGTTGCCTCAGGCGTCGTTGCCTCTAATTTGGGCGAAGTATGTCACCATATTAAAGAAACGACGCCTAATTAATAGCATTGAGGCATGATTGGAAGAAACGATGCCTAATTAATAACACCTAGGCATGATTAGAAGAAACGATGCTTAATTAATAACACCGATGCATGATTGGGTGTCGTTTATTTTTGTGAGGCTCAAAACATTTGGTGTTGTTGCCTCCAATTTGGACGTCGTTGCCTCCAATTTGGGCATCGTTGCCTCTAATTTGGGTGTCATTGTCTCTAATTTGGGCGAAGTATGTAACCATATTAAAGAAACGATGCCTAATTAATAACACCGAGACATGATTGGAAGAAATGATGCCTAATTAATAACATCGATGCATGATTGGGCGTCGTTCATTTTTGTGGGGCTCAAAACATTGGGTGTTGTTGCTTTCAATTTGGGCGTCGTTGCCTCTAATTTGGACGTCATTGCCTCCAGTTTGGGAGTCGTTGACTCTAATCATAAGCAACGACACCCAAATTATAGGCAATGACTCCCACGTCGTAGTCTTCGACAACCACATCATAGTTTTCGCTCATCTCTTCCACTACCATCGAGCAAGATTGTTCACGTGTTGTCAATCCAACCTACCTTGCAAATCTAGAAATGGAGCCAAAGCTCATCTCTTCCACTACCAGATTGGAGCCAAAGATTATTTTTATCATACTCGGAAATGTCAATCCAACCTACCTTGCAAAGCCAGTTTCGAATTTCCTAGCTTCCCATGTTGAACAAGTTTGAGCTTGCTTTTGTTTTGAGGAGTAGTATGATCGTTGTGATCATGGGAGATTCGTGAGGTGTAATGTAAAACATCAATAAATGAACTCGAGATATAAGAAAGTAGTTCACAAAGCTCATTATCGAAGATGATGATAATAATGATGATGGAGAGAGGTAGCGTGGGTATTTTAGGAAGAAAAAAACAGAAAAGTACTTTTGCGGTTTAAAAAAATAGAGTACTTGAGAGGTTACAATTTCACAAAATGGGACCAGCCCGTAATTATTCCTTAATGTATATAGGAATAATTGTGGGTCGGTACCATTTGGTGAAATTGTAACTCCTAAGCTACCTTTTAAAAAAACTTCTAAAGTCTATTTTCGTTAATTTATTTCCAAAATACCCAAGCATACACCGTCCTCTCGCTCTAACAAAGTTTTCTATATTCTTCTTCCTCCTGCTACGTTCTCTTCTTCCTCTAGCTTTGTCTACATCTCTCTTTTCTCTATTGTCGACCTCTTTTCATCTTCTCCGACTATTTTTTCCATAACTTTTGATCTCAGATGAATCACAGGACCCACCACATATCAAATCAAAGCTCTCGATGAGATCTACAAGTCATGCGTGATTTACCCCGTGATGTCTTCGTTTTAAGGTCAAAAAACGATGTCCAAGCACTGTTTTGGGCTTTGAAAGTTTTCTAATGCTCAATTTTACACACAGATTTAGGGACAATGTTCAATCCAATCATTTTGACGTCAAATTTGACAATTTCGATGCCCACCTTTGTTGATATTTGGTGGAAGTGTTTAATTATTCATTATGACGCACTACAACAAAATTTGTTTTAGACAACGTTTCGTACACAACGTTTTTTTAAAAACGTTGTCTAAAGTATATATACAACAACGTTTATACAGAAAACGTTGTGGATTGGTTTAATATACAATGTTTTTAAATAAAACACTGTTTTATCCCTTTAATAGACAACGTTTTGAACTAAAACGTTGTTTTATCCCTTAAATATACAACGTTTGGATATGCAACGTTGTCTTTGAACGTTAATAATAACCGGGTTATCTTAGATAGATTACAACGTTTTATCAGATTCATGTTGTCCTTTCAAACCAATTCCACCAAAAAAACGCGGTATAATTTCCCCCGCCCCCGCACTCTAATTTCATAATCACTCATCTCTAAGTTCACAATCACCCAAAATCAGAAATCCTTAACATCGTCTCTAGTCTTTCCCTGGTCTTTCTCTCACGCTCACTCTTAATCTTTAGCGGCAACAAGGTAAATCTCAAGGTATGTAAGATTTTAATCCAAACTCTGATCAAAACAGCACTCGCGCTTACTAATTTTCTCCCTTTATCTTCCCTTTTCACGCAGATTTCTTATACAAACTTTAGGGTTTTAATCTGCGATTGGGGTTTGGTTCTTTCATTGTTGATCCAAGTTCATCTGGTAAGCACCTCTATCACTTTCCCTACCTAATGTATGCCCTAAACTCTTTATATGTAACTATATGCCTTAATACGTACATAACCTGTGCCCAAGTATGAAATATTTGATACTGCCTACAAGGTGTTTGATGTTTGGCCTCTAAGAAAATTCAGCATTGCTGATATGTTTAAGTCATTGTATTCCAATTTTGTCAATTTAGCTAGTTAGCTTTTGATTTCCCCTTTTACTTTTCTTTTGAAAAAAGATGATCAGCCTGTAGGCCACTGCCCACTACTTGAGTTAATAAAGCGAAAAAACACGGTCAAGTACATGAAACATCACAATGAGAATCAAAACTAACTCATAATATGGGAGAAATCTTCAAAATGAACAACTCTACTACTTGTATCCCTCATGAAGAAAGTTGGACCAACATTAATAGCAAATAACCAAAGCCCTTTGAAAAAACAAAGGTGAAAAATCACATTTCAGCTCAACTCGATCTTTCTCCCAACTATGATAAATAAGAAAATTAAAATTAACTTCAGAAAAATCTTGTCTGCTGAAGTTGATTTCTGAAGCATACAATTGTAGGAAGAAATCAATCCTAACAAACATTTGTGCAGTTTTAATTTCAGAGGCTATATGATATGAAACGTGATATTAAACGAAATATGACTGACACAATGCTACTTTATGTCTGGAATCTTTATATGGACTGTGTAGCAAAGATTTATGCACTAAATTTCTTTATGCAGATTTAGCATCAGTACAATTGCAATAGCGAAGGATCCTCTTGAATTTCTTGATTTGACCATGTTCTAGATGGAATGCTTTTACATCAAATTTCATTTCATAAACCTAGAATCCAGTTATATGTTCTTTCATGTCGCAAAAAAGAACTACAATTAAAATTTTGAAAGAAAAAAAAAACAAGTAAAGAAGCGGCTGGTTTTTCCAACTCATAAACCCATAGAAAGAAAAATAAAAAATAGGTGTTGATAAACATGGACCATGAAACTCTGGTATGTAGGTATATACCTTTCAGTGTGAAGTCTTCTATTTTCTCAGTATTAATTGCAAGAGCTCCTCGTGTAGAAACTTTAGTATTAACTGAAACTTGTGTAATTCTGTCATCCCCCCTTGTATCACTATCAACATTCATTGTGGGAACATCTGAATCACTCCACCCGCTTTCCGTTCCTTGTATCCGAATGCTTGAAATTATCAATTCTGTCCCAGCCTATATATTCAGTCCCTTGGCTGAATATTGCTTCCCAAAACAGCCCCCAAACAGATTGTTTTTAATAGATTTTCCCTTACAATTATAGCTAACCAATTGACAAATAAACTCCTCTCAAGAATCAACCAATCTGCCCAACTAATTCATAAATAATTGGGGTGAATTGAAATTGCGTAGCATTTTAAATAACTACCGAGTGTACATTGCCTCGTGCCGAAGTTCAAATCATGTTTAGATAGTATTTGATCCCACCATATTTATCTTCTAGGATAGTCACCTTTGAAAGCCTAGAAAAATAGGGGAAAAAATGAAAGATGCACTGTAAACGAACATGTTTCAGCGTCAATATCAACAATGGTGGCCGTGGGCTGTGGTGGTGCAAAAGATAGTTAAGGTTCTTGTGTTGCCTGTCATGATTTCATTTGATTCAGAAAGGATAGTGAAGGGTATAGCATTGCTCTTGACCATGGCTGACATCAATTCCCTTGGCGGCGAGTTTGAACTTGTGTTGGGGCTGCCTGAGAAGGGAGCAGGGGGCATACCCAGGTGAGTTTGTAGAGAGAACACACTAGATTGAGTTTTAGTTTTATTGTTCATGTTAGTTCCCTTTTACTTTAATGATATTTGACAGGAAAGACTCTTTGGAATGGTACAAGTAACATTGCCCTTCCTACTTTACCCCTGAAATGCACATGGCAACTTAAACGGAGAATAATTAGATGGCTAACGCCATAGTTATGAGATTTGCAACAAAAAAAGAGTTTTGTGGTTCAAATGAAATTAAACAAATAAGATCAGCAACCAAATTTTTTCTACTCAATAAAACTTCAGTGCCATCTTTTGCACTTTTCCTAGTTCTAATTTCCAGGTCAATTTGGACAAATTCAAAAACATTGATTAAACTAATTCCAGCGTCACAAAATCATATCAGTAGTAAAAGAGCAGCAAAAAAATTGTGATATTTACTCTGCTCAGAATTCAGCTTCTTGCAGATATACATAATTCAATCATATTATGTTACTTAATCAGTAATAATATCAATAATATTTCAGTACAAGAGATTCAGAGCTACAGCCTCCAGCACTTATAGATTATAATTTAGAGTTCAGTCTCATTGTTTAATGTTCAGCACTATAAAACAGAATCTAAGATACAATTCATAAAATGCTTAAAGGATAAATATAAGAATCAAAAGGATGTTTTTGTAAGTTTAATTCAGTGACATCCAATTTCCAGTTGTCTGAACGAAAAGAGGACATATAAGGATCATCTGTCTAATGAATGCACCCATGATCAAGAACATAACAGTAGTATCTTAATTATTGAAGTTCGTAAATATAGCAGCCAGAATTTCAGAAGCAGTTCGATAGGTAAAAGGTTGCCTGAATAACACAAAAGCAAGCTGCTGCTGATCTTTACCTTCGTTGTGATCTTACGTATGAGCTACCTTGTACCTGTATTTAATGTTAGCATTATGTAACGTTGTTACTAATGGGAACATCCCTCAATTCAAGCCTACGATTCTTGCTGGAACTTGCTGTAAACAACCAGTATGATTTTGATATATTGATAAGGTGTTCATGCGGAATTCAAGAGATGATCCATGATCGGCTTTGTATTATGTACTTAAACATGAAATAAGTGAATTGAGGGTGTACAGATTAATGTGTATGTTAGCATTGATTCATTATACATTTAGCACCTGTCATTGATTGTTATGTTATGCTTGTTTTACTGAACTTAGTATTCTGATTTATGAGATGTCTTCCAAGAGTTGTATATGGAAGACAGTGAAGCTAGATTATAATGCCTGAGATAATGAACGATCTTGATATTCCTTCATTTCTTTCAATTTGCAGTTGAGTTTTGTGGTTGTTCTATTCTGACCAGGTTACTGTTATGTTGAACAGATGTGTCAGGTTTGCAACTAAGGTAGCTGGATTTCAGGATCTTGGCACTTTGGGTCGTGGCAGTGAAGAAGAAATTGGGACTTATGTTGAAAAGATTATGACTAGTGAACTTTCGAGGAATGTAATCGATATATGCTCTGTAGCTAGGAGCGCTCACGTCAAAGCCTTTTGCAACGAAAGCGGTAATTAAAAGGTTTTATTTCAATTCACACTTGCTAGTTTTACTTATGTAGCACAAAGTAACTACAGCAACTCACCTAAACTCAGCCTTTGACATCATTATGGGGTAGGCTAGCCCATTCAATTTGGTCTAAAGCATAGTCATCAGTCAATACAGTCACTCATATCCTCCTTAGTCATTATCATCCATGTTAATTTTGGTCTTCCTCTACCTTTATTACAGTTGTTGAGAGTGGTCGATGTAGCATATGTCCAAACCATCTCAAGCAATTTTTTGTGCCTAAACAAGTTACCTTTATGGTTTCATAAATATGTTCATTTAAAATTTCATCTTTCCTATTTTTACCACACATCCATTTTAACATTTTTGTATGGATAGAGAGCAGATGTTCATGAAAAGGGTATATCGAAACTATGGCATTTACGTTGAGTGCCCGTACACTATGCAATAATTGCAGTTCTTGGAAATTGGGCCAAATCCGAGGCCCAATTGCGTGGAAATTGTAAATTGAAAATACTATCAACACTTCCAACGCTTTTTTAGCTATTAGAACAAGTGTGGTTACCTTTGCTATTATTATAACAGTTCCAGATATCACACTGATTTATAAGAGCATTTGGTTGAGCAGATTGTTTGTGCTTACACAATGCCCAAAAAGACATGTTATGAGTGCAAACAGAATAGCAGCTATAGCAGGACGAGCCAATCAATAGTCAGTAGCCCTTGAAACCCCTTAAAATCATGGCCAATGTAATACTTTCGGTAATTGTTTACATTTCCTGGAGAGGAAATTGCAAGAGGTTGAGACCCGTGAAAGTGTGCTTCAGTGAGAGCGCCTGTCTTTAAATGCAGAGTATGATCTGTGTCTCATTTTATCGACTCAGTTATGTTTCTGTGAGCTTCATTTGAAATGAAACTTATTCCTTCTTGCTTCGCGTCCTTGTAGTGGCTTCACCAATTCAAATTACCCAGAGCTGACACAGTTGTATCAGAAGTATAAGGATCAAGGTGTGTTTTGATTACCTTTCTCTACTTTTCATTTTTTACAGTTAAACATTTTAGATAGCTCTGGTTGGACTATTTTTTATTTCCTGTTTTCTCGGCCAAAGTTGATCCAACAACGAAAATTTTCGTACAGGTCTTGAGATTTTAGCCTTCCCTTGCAATCAGTTTGGGGGACAGGAGCCTGGGAGTAATGAAGAGATTGAGAATTTTTTCTGCACTCGCTTCAAAGCTGAATATCCGATCTTTGACAATATCCCATCTCTCGACAGAAGGAATGGGCTGATCAAGTCAAGACATGGGAAAACTGCAGTGGAAACAAGGCAGCATGCCCAGACATGTATGTGTAATTCCTTTAAACTGATTCATTAAATTTTCCTATTTAAGAAACCAAGAAACCTGGTAAAATCACAATCAAATCAGCCTTTGTGCGGTGAAAGACACAACTAAATAAACACAAAGTTGCATAATGTTTGCAGATATGCCTCTGAAGGTATTAAGGCAGCATGTGCCTGGGCATATAAAGATGTTAGTGAAGATTCCGTACTTGAAGGTAAGTATTTTATGCACTTATGTAGATGCACATCAATTCAATATCAAAAAACAGTAAAAGATAATCTGAGAAATTAATGAATTGACAGATGCCTACTTCCAGTCGCGATTACCGATTGTTTTACCATTATGGCTGGCATTACATGATCCTTCCTTGCTGCAGCTTGAGAAGGCTTTGCGTGAAATTCGTGCAGAGAACACACAAATGAAGCTTACATCTGAGACTAAGTTGGCTGATGCAAACTCTTTGATTGCTGGTATTGGGGATAGATCTAGGGAGGTGGTAGAAAAGATGCATTCTGCTGAAGATAAGCTTGCTGAGGCAAGTATATAACACCTTCTGCGATTCCTTCCGATCTTCCAATTTTTCTCTTTTCTCTTAGCAATGTCGGAGTTCTATTATCACTTTGAACAAATATGTATTTGCTTGCTTTATTGGCCACTAATTGTTGTTTATTTTGCTTATCTTTTTAGTTTAAGAATGATATTGCACAAGTCGTCCACACTTCAATCATCTAGTGCAGTTCAAAGGGTACAGAGTGCAGATGTTGAAGGCTCTGCTAGGTTTTTGATTCTAAGAAAGCTGAGGAAGCTAAAGTTAAATCTGCTGTAAAGAATATTGGAAAAGGATTACTGAAGGAAAGCAAGAAGAAATCTGATGATAGGAGTAAGAAGTCTGATCATGGTAGAGAAGTTGCTGGAAGTAACAACGTTGACGTGAGCAAGAAATCTGATAGCACTAGTCTGAAAGAACTAGAGAAGTTAGATGAAGAAAAGGAGAAAATTTGGAGAAAGGTGCTGTCGGAAGCTGCATTTTTGCGTCTGAAAGAGTCGGATACTGGTTTCCACCTTAAGGTAAACTTGCTACTCTATAAATGGAGACATGTTTTCCCAGCTAATGCTTTTTTATTCTTCAAAAACTCTAATAGCAACTTAATCTACAATGGATCCTATATATTTCTTTAACCCGGAGATAAGGTCTAACGTTGGATTTTGAAGTGTCTTGGCAATACAACATAATGAAAGTAAATTTCTTGGGCTTTTTCAGAAGTTAATTTTTATCGTACTCGTTATGGTTCCTTTCATGTGTGCAGTTACCCGATGAGTTGATTGAGATGGCCCATAAGTAATATGCTGATACCACCCTTCCAAAATTGGTTAGATCCTTAATTAACAATGTCAACGGTTTTAATTTGAATTTTATGCACTAGAAATTAACAGAACAAATTGCTATGAACCTGGCAGTGACCGGTGATGGGACCAATGATACTCCAGCCCTTCGTGAAGCTAATGTTTGAGTTGCTATGAACCTGGCAGGAACAGAGGTTCGCTCGTTGCTTTAGTGTATGTATGATTCTTTCTTACTATAGAAACAAACTGGCATGATATATTGTCAGAGAGGAACTCCATTCTTCCATCATTGCTAGAAAATGAGAGATAGTAGTTTCCTACCGAGTTTCAGTAAAGGTGGTTGGGCACATACCCGGTATTTGTACAGATAAAACAGGTACTCATCAACAAACATAAGCAAAATATAAGGAGCTGCAGTAATGTAAAAAGGGCACCTATGCAAACCAACAAGTCAATTCATTGGTAAATGTCACCACATTTGTGGGTGTTGCGTAAGTGAAGACCGAGTTGTATGATTATTCAAAGGTGAAGAACCCCAGCTGTGTGTAGGAGAAGAAACCGAGAAGGAAAAATCAACAGGAAGATGAAAAGGAGCTGCTCAAACTATGTGCTGTCAGCTTGCGTAGTCTGTAATCAAAATTCATTTTCTCACACCTCAAAGCTCGAAACGACAAACCGTTTTTTGTCCCATAAACTAGACTCGTATATGTTTCCAACCATATAGGGCACACCACCTAGTTCTCTCTCAATGAAAGCAGTTTTTCGTTCAAAGACAGACCATGTGTTGGAATTTCAAAAACTGCATCACTGTTGGTGCTGCCTTATGCTCTCATATGGACATTGATATGGTATTGTTTGATTATTTGCAAATAAATTTGAAAAGTATTACTAAAATAAGGTTAGCCTTTACCCATCAAATTCAAAGGACATAATGAATTTATGGAATTAATGTATCTCACTGGTTGCTATTGTAGGCGATGGCCGCGCCGGATGTTGCAGAAAATGATGTTTAGAAGTGTGGGATGATAGGCTTGATTGGATGAATATGGCCTTTGGTAATGTTGTGTATTTTCTGAAATAAGCGATTGGATTAAATAAGTGTAGATGTTTTAATTCAAGTAACCTGTATGTCCCAAACGTCAGTATGTTTACACTTTACACTAGGTGTAAATGGAACCATGCTCAAATTATTTACATATATACTCTGATATGTATCCTTTCAGCTTGATTATGATTTCATTTCCTTCCTTTCCATGCTTAATAATTGTCTCCACTTCCTCTCAGGTATAAAATTGTTAAAGCGGGGAGTGGGAGGTCCGATACAGTTTTAGTAACTTAAGATGGCCTCTCGCTGTCTTTTGGCTAGAATAAGCATGGGCAGCTTGGTTCAGGTTCAGTTAAAAATGGTAAGTTAGTGCTTCTTCCCCCTGATCCTTACTAGTATTCCATTGAAACTTTTCATGGTAAATAGCAGTGAAAATGTGAACATGATGAAATCCTACTTGGAAAGTTACATCAGCACCATTGGAGTTGATTTGGTAAGTATTAATTCTTACTGCCATTCACTTATTTTACATCAGAAACCTAAAACTATATATTCTCTGGTGTAGAAAATTCGAACAGTTGAGCAAGATGGGAAGAATATTAAACTTCAAATTGTAAGTTTCCTTTTGCTCTATGAGGCTATTACTGGGTCATGATATAGTTGGAAATGAGCTAGATGGCATCCCATCTCATTAAAAATTGTGCAGACTTTAGGACTTCGCTTTTATTTTCTTCAATGCTATCATATAATTCTTTACAGAGGTAGTCAAATTCCTCTTGGGTCTTACTTCCTGGAAACTAAGGAAGGTACATGGTTTGTTTTTCCTCCTATTATTCAGTGGGACACTGCGGGGCAAGAATGTTTTAGGACAATCACTAGCAACTACTATCGGGGAGCTCATGGCATCATAGTGAGTGATGTCTTCTTTTGGCAGCTCAGGTCCTGACTTAAAAATGTTGCCTTCAGCCAAGGTACAGGCAATTTCCATGTCCCGGACGAATTCTACTCCAAGAAACTTTGAGAGCTCAATCACTCGACCTATGAGGCTTTCAGAGATTTATGTGGCTGCAGACCTTGAGGTATTTGCTTCAGTAACATTTGAAGTTAATGTTCATGCTGCAAAGATTTTATCTTCTCAGCATCAACATAACCAAGTAATTAGCTGTTTCACGAGGCTCATTATATGCAATCAAGTAACACAACTTTTCATATTAAAACCAGTTTTGCAGTTTTTTTGGTCAATTGTTTTTAGTTATCAGTGTCTGCCTGCCAGAACCTGCTAGAACTTGACCAAATTCAGAAATCTGAACTGGAACTGAACCAAGAATGCGGAAACTGGCTACCAGCCTGAATTAGGTTGGCTGTTTTATCCACGCTCCAATAGTAAAAGCATCTTACCTGAAACCTTTGTTTCATTTATATTTAAATAAATTGTTTTACGAGTCTCTTTAGGATATTAGCACTACAAACGTGTACCATGGCACTCCAAAGTACAAGAAACCAAGGTAAATGTGGAAAGGGGCACACACACATATTTATATATTATTGTACATGCACACCAACCTAAACGGGGAGTACTATTTCCGTTGATTACTGATATATTACTCGCTGCGCCTCTAGGAATCAGAAGTGACTATTTCCGTTGGTAAGTGAGCTTTGTTCTTCCACAGCTTGGTAATTTTGCATTCCTTTCAAATTGCTTTCAGTAAAACACCCTTGCAGTTCTATTTGAAGTAAACAGTCATATATAATCCTTCAGTAAACAGTAATATAGTCTTTCCTTTGGTAAGAAGAATGCATTTGTAGATAACATATTGTAACCTCTATTACTTGTGATTCATTTGATACATGTTTTTATTGGTTGACTCAGTATGGCCACATTCCTGAAGCTCATCAAAATCTTTTCTTAATTGATAGGTGTGGCGGTGTCATGGGGAAATATGTAGCTGGAGAACTAAAGCCACCTTCAATTGGTATGTGGACTTAATTTTCTATGTTATGTACTGCAATTTGTATGTAACATTCGAGTGGTGCTTTGAGTTATTATTTTTGTCTTTGTATCCATTAACATCTGGGTACCAGGTGTGTCTCATGACTTTCATCATGAATGTTGTATATACAGAAAAACTTTAGTTTCTTGTGGTTACATTGTCAACTGCTTTAAGTGGTCAAGTTTCGCAAGATATTTCAGAAACATTTTGTTCAAGTAGACTCCAGTTATAATGCACATGATGCTATCACTGTTTAGAGCTAAGTGCTCAAGTGTTCAGCCTGTTGAACCAGAAGAAGCAAATGCTAAATTAGATAATATCATTACATGAGGCAATCCTGAAGCCCAGAAAGATTTTGAAGGGTTATTGGAATCTGTTCTCGTTAATAAAGGATGACAGGTGAAAAGAATGGATAGCCTTTTATTATATTTGGTATTCGGTATGTATGCTGATCTTCAAAAAAGCATCAAATCAGCATAACATGCTTAGGTTTTTGTTCATGAATAGTTGGCTGGAGTTCTAAATTTGGACATGTTTAAGGTCGTGGATCTTATCAGATTATGATGATTGATAACTATATAACCGCCTGCCACTAGAGGTGCATTTAGATTCTGACAAAATTTATGAAGAAAAATGTGACATCCATAGCTCAGAAATAAGGTTTACGGACTTGGAAATTGAATGACGTAGCTGTTTTGTGAGGAATGACCTAGAATTTGTTGCTTGTAAAAGGCTTACTCAAGGTTAACCTTTGTCTGCTCCTTGCACTATGTAAGGTGCATATAGATTCTGACAATTTACAATGAAAAAGGTGACATTCAAAGCTCAGAAATGAGGTTTAGGGACTTGGAAATTGGATAACCTACCTGCTTTTAGGATCCATAATCTACAGACTATGTAAAGAATGACCCCAGTTAGATAGGGGTTGCCTATACATGTAGTGCCCTTGGATGGCTATGCTCTTTATACGTTTTTTTTGTGGACTGCAGAATTTGTCTGCCTATAAGTAGCGCCGTGACAGATGGGGGGGTTCAAAATTGGAACAAACTTGCTATTTAATTTTTTTTTTTGAAAAATAGATTTTACAACGTTTTAAAAACGTTGTTATATACTTTATCACAACGTTTTTTAAACGTTGTGATAAAGTATATAACAACGTTTTTAAAACGTTGTGATAGACTCTATTACAACGTTTAAAAAACGTTGTAAAAAAGGGGGGCCTATTACAACGTTGCCTAACACAACGTTTTACAAAACGTTGTAAAAACTCTATTACAACGTTTTAAAAACGTTGTTAAAGGCCTTTTTTGTTGTAGTGACGCTTATTTTGTCAATTACGATGCCCAGCTATGTTGATATTTGGTGGCAGTGTTCAATTTTGTCAATTTTGATACCCAACTTTGTTGATATTTGGTGGCAGTGTTTAATTTATTTATTCCGACATCAATTTTGTCAATTACGATACCCAACTATGTTGATATTTGGTGAGAGTGTTCATGTGGCGACCCGACCCGGGCCCGAGGTGGAACCGAGGGTCGGACCGCCCAAATAAGGGGGAAACAAGTGGACAATTAACATGCAAGGACTCATTTTAAGAAAACGACGTGACGCAACATTAGAGACGTAACACGACTCGGCCCTAAAAGGCCGGTATTTTTAAAACCTTTCAAACCTGATAAAACAGTTAAGCAATTAAACCAAGTCATCGGCGACACTACATGCCGGAACCCAAGCTAACAGTTCATGGACAAGAATTAAATAAGAGCTAATAGCATGCTCAGCGGAAGACTAATACGTAGTGAACTATAAACAAGATAACCAAGCTCGGCTTACACATTGCCGGCAAAAAGGGGTTACAAGTACTACAAGTAGCTAATAATAGTATCAAGATCAAGTTCTATACAAATTCCCAAGCATAGTCTAAGTGACTTGCTTTGACCCATCGTCCTTGCAAAATAACAAAAGAAAGGAAGAGGACATCTAAACCACCTCTTCAACTTCAACGGCGTACAAAAGGGGAACAAGGCACGAACACCGCAAGCCTCAACGGGAAGGACCTGTCTTGCTAGGATCTAAAGCAGTAAAGGACTAAAGGGGAATGGGTAAGTCATAAAGACTTGTAAGCTATCAATCATGCATGTCATGGCAATATGCAACATACAAGGCAAGTTATAGTCACATAAGCATAGAGATCATATATCCAAGGTGCACATTGTTTCACATAGGTGCTTGAAATTAAATCACATAGGATAAGGATATATGGAGAGCCGGGCCGCACGTAGTTCCTCGCATACAAGCGTTATCTTGAGCGTGCATGTCGATGTGTAAGTACATCGACCTTCCGAGGGAATGCCCGGATAGACACCAATGATGCTCGTATTGATTACAGACAAGGGAGCTACTTCCCACCTGGGCCACAGGTGGAGGCGTGTGTGAATCAAGGACAGATGCCACCGACTTATGCAAATGTCAAGTAGTGTCTACTTAACAAATTCTCAAGTAGGGAACGAGGTCGACAAGAGCGATCTCGTTCATGACAAGTAAATATTCTCATCAATAATCAAGCAGGAATGAGTTCGACAAGAGCGAACTCAACATGTCAAATAGGTATTCCATTACATGACATCAAGAATCAAGCACGGTAATCGATCTAATCCTCAAGAGTCTAGAATTATCATCAATAATAAAGCAGGAATGAGTTCGACAAGAGCGAACTCAACATGTCAAATAGGTATTCTATTATATGACATCAAGAATCAAGCAAGGTAATCAATCCAAATCTCAAGAGTCTAGAATTATCATTCTTAGAGGAACGTGTTTAGAACGTCGTAGGGATTGATTATTGAGCCGGTATTGTTCAATGGCTCACTAAGTTTGACTCCGTTGAGTCATCTCTAAAAATTCATCCAATAGAGTTAAAATGCTAAATGCATCCAAAACCCTTTTCTAAGTTCTCGTATCGAGTAGACTAGGCCATTAATCCACTTAACAACCATAGTCAAGAATTATCATTCTTTCAATATTTCATGGGAACTTTAGAGCCATTATTTCAAAAGTTATCAAAAGCCAATAGTCCAAGAACAATAGTTGTTCCTAGGAAGACATAGAACACATTTGATTCTAAGCATAGGACCCAATCAATAGGATGAGCAATTCATAGCATGTGAAACCCTAGAAATCATCATCTCCAAGAGTTATCAAAAGTCATTAGTCCAAGAACAATAGTTGTTCCTAAGGAGGCATAGAACATATTTAATTCTAGGCATAGGACCCAAAACAACAAGATGAATATATCATTCAAAATCCTTACAAACTCAACTCATCATGAAGTATGGCATGGACAAGGTAGAAGCATGGGAATCATGAGAAGAGGGGAACATGGCATGTCTATCATACATCCTAAGGGGAATCAATAGCTTACCTTTCACCAAGGAAGAAGATAGGAAGAGCACAAACAAATTGGTTGAGAATGCTCAACTCTTCAAGCTCTACACTTTTGAAGAAGGAGGCTTGAGCAAAGGATGAGAGGATAATGGAGGACCAAGAGAACACCTTCAAGGAGCCATGGGAGACTTGGGAGAAGAAGAAATTTCGTTCATGGAGAGTGAGGGTGAAGAATGAAGGTCAACAAATCTGGTTGTGGCTTATATTGGCTGAAAAACTGAGTGGGACAAGTGTCAACACCATGTGGTAAGAAAATATCTGATTTTGGCTTGATTAATGCTCACTAATGAACTCTTAATCCACCCTTAAAACATGTAACTAATGTTAGGACATAATCAAGGAGGGTTAGGGAGGTTTAAGTGAGGTTTAGAAAAGGTTTGGATAGGGATTTGGGTGCCATAAGTCGCATAACAAAGAAAACAGGGAAAAATCCCGTCAAGATGAGGCGGGCGCACAGGCGGGCGCTGGGAAGCTGAGGCTGGAAGCTGAAATTGAAATGCTCCCAGAAGTTGAGGCGGGCGCCTCACTAAAGTCCAGCGGGCGCACGGAATGCTGCAACTAAGTTCATGACCATTTTTTTGATAAGTTACTGGACAGTCAATCTTGTAAAATCGACCATAAATCGCTCATAACTCCAAATGAGGTGATTTTTGATTTTTCTGAAACTAGACTCATTAAAATATATTTTAGAATTTTAAATTAATCCATTTGGACTTATATTCATCAAGATATGGTTACAACAAAAATCAAGTACATAAGTTGTTTTCCTGAAAACTGAATTCTGGCACAGCCGTAAGTCAAGACCTAATTGAGGTACTTAGACACCTTGGAAAATTACCAAATTTTACAGAGAGTAACCTAACGTATGAAGGTAAAACATACTAAATTTTTAGAAAATTCTATTTAGTGGATTAGTACCAGAATTTTCCGAAGTTTGCCCAAAACATGACGGGTCGTGAAGGAATAAATTGGTCATCTCATAACCAAAAGCAACAAGTCTATGAACAATGATTGTGCAAGCATGATAAATACTAGTACACTTGGTCTATAACTCAAATGAACTTCTCACAAGTTGATAACACAAAGAATACGAGCAACAAAGGCAATCCCGAGAAACCCTAAGGCTCAAACGAAGCAACAATGCTTCAAAACTCTCAACCAAGCCTACTATGATCAAGATGAATGTTATAAGTCATTTATGCAAGGTAATAGCACTCAATACACATGCAAGAATCCGGGGTGTTACAGTTCAATTGTGCATTTCGATGCCCAGTGTTTTCATTCTGATGCCCAAATTTGGCAGTGACTTCTCAAATTTCGACGCCTAAAATTTGACATATTTCAATTATGCATTTCGATGACCAATGTTTTCATTGCGATGCCCAAATTGGACAGTGGTTTTTTGAATTTCAAGACCCAAATTTTGACATATTTCAATTTTACATTTTGATGCCCAAATCGGGCAATGGCTTTATGCACGCGTTTGTTGTTTATTAAGGGTATCTTCATCATTTTATCACCAAAAGTATACTTTAGCGGTTGAAAACAAATATATAAAACTTATTCGATTATAATATCATCACAGGAGACTGACCCGGTTATCACCCATGTATATATATATATATATATATATATATATATATATATGTTTATTTGAGTGTCTCTTTTTGAGCCCAAAGCAATGGATTATTATTGTTATTATTATAAAACTAGTATACGTGTCCGTGCCATAGGCACAGTGTCGATATAAGATCAGTTTAATAAATGGTCGGGATAAACAAAACTCATAACCGACGGTGTAATTCAAATAAAACCCACAACTGAAGGCTTTATATGTAATTGTAGAGGGGTAATTCAAACATAATCATAGACGCGGTGTCGGTATGAGATCAGTTTAATAAATGGTCAAGATAAACAAAACTCATAACTGACGATGTAATTCAAATAAAACCACAACTGAAGGTTTTATATGTAATTGTAGAGGGGTAATTCAAACATAACTCATAACTAAGGGTTGTATTTGTAACTCACATACTTACGAATCAATCTGGACCGTTAGTTGTATTTAACACAATTCAAGGCGCGGTGTCGATATGAGATCAGTTTAATAAATGGCCAGGATAAACAAAACGCATAACTGACGGTGTAATTCAAATAAAACCCACAACTGAAGGTTTTATATGTAATTGTAGAGGGGTAATTCAAACATAACTCATAACTAAGGGATGTATTTGTAACTCACATACTTACTAATCAATCTGGACCGTTAGTTGTATTTAATACAATTCAATCATGACCACTAGTTAGACTCTGATATGTTTTATAATATAGATATTTTACATAATTCCCCCACAGTGTTAAATAAAGAACATAAGAGAGGTTTCCTAGAGAAGTTGAATGTGAGCTAAAATTGATAATTCTAACTCTAATGCATACAACTTGGGCAAAGTGTTAATAGTAATGAGGGGCTTCAACTCTATGAGACAAACATTCATCCCAACCTAACTTCTTCAATCCAGGTGAGGGTATTTACCATACAAACATTAAGGGTCTGAAACCGAAAATAAGCATTGAACAATGATGTTAGAAAAAAAAAAATACTCCCTCCATCCCGAAATTATTGTCTTGTTTGATCCAGCACATGGATTAAGAAAAAATAATTGACTTGATTATTAATATTTGAATAGTGTGTGATTTCTTTTAAAACTCATGAATATGTGACCCAAAATTAAAGTAATAAGAAAAAATAAGGGTAAAGTGGTAAAAGTGATGTCCTAAAACGAGACTTTCAAACAAGATAATTATTTTAGGACAGACGAAAAAAGGAAAATAAGACAATAATTTTGGGACGGATGGAGTAGTTAAAACTGTTAAATCATTATCTTTTGATCGAGAAGTTTTGTCCTCATTAAGGGATACTTAATTTATTAAGTGATGCAATATTAAATTAGTAAACAATCTTATTTCTAAATCACCTAAAAATTTCCTAATTATGCTTTTAATTAGGTTAACAAACATGCCCTAAGGGCAAGTCCAATTGTGGTACTTGCCCTATAGGTATCAAAACCAAATTTTGATACATATTAGTACTATTCATGAGTATCAAATAATCATCTTCAACCATAGGTATTAAAATTTGATATAATAATAATTTTGAAAAAATTATACCCTACACATATCATGATATAAAAATAAAATCTATATATCTATATAAAGTCTATGTAGTCTGAAAATAATAAAATTCCGCCAAAATTTACTTTCCTAAAATATAAAAATATTTATATGTAAAAAAAGTGATGGGCCATGTATTGAAAACATAAATGTGATTAAATATTAATCGATTATATGTATCATAATCAATCAAATACTACCTTGAAATGTGAAAATCAAATAGTCCATTGGAATGTGAAAATCAAATATTGCCTTGGAATATGAACATGTTTCCAATGATATGAAAACAAAATTAACAAAATATTCCAACACCACCAAGATCATTATTTTATTGTCCATTTTACATGTTAATAAATCAAGATCATAATTTTTTATAATATTCTAAACGTTAAAAAATTATGGTCTTATAAAAATAAAATATGACGAACTTAAATAACCGACTTTAACCAACATATATATTATAAAAATCTTATACTTTTACGGCTATGTAAAAACAAAATAGTCCCTACAAAAGTGTATTTATTCAAATATTAAAATAAAAAAAATAAAATAACAAACCACTATTTAAATTCAACCCGAGCAAGTAGGTCAAATAAAAAAAACTTTGAACATTAACCAACATACCAAGTTCCAACAAATTCGAATTAGATTTTTTTTTGTAAAAATATTGCTATTTGTTCGGTTTTAATGCTCAATCCCCAAAATCTAATCATTTTTGTATTTTAAAAAATAAGCTAATATTTTATTTTAATTTTTTTACCAACTAACCAGTCAAAAGCTTGGATATCACACAATAGGAACTAAAATTTGAATGTAAGCAATATTGGAGACAAAAGTCTTTATCCCAAGAATGTTATTGACTGTCTCCATCAATAAAAACGAAAAAATCACATGTAAATGATAGGAAAATCAAAAAATGAAAACCAAAAACTTGATCACGAAAATATAATTCGTGTCGAAACTACTTAAGGAACATAAATCCTCATCACTATTGTAGAGGCAACTTATTGACATATTTGAAACTAAATTACACATCTAATGAAATAGACAAAAAAGTAAAAACAATGCATTGACAAATCTATAAAAAAAATATAAAGAAGCATAAATGGACAAATATTTTTCCATTTCAATTGGACCCAAATTTAATATAACAAAATATTTCAACATCATCAAGATCTTAATTTTATTGTCCATTTTACATGTTAATAAATTGAATGTAGGGACTTCCTAAAGTATGATTTAGAGTAGATCACGATTATTATGTTAACAAATCGTTCTGGTCTAAATAGATTGATTGATATAAGATAAAAAAGGAAAAACAACAAAATAACACAACAAATGTTGTGTATAATAAATTCAGTGTCTTATCATATTACCAACATAAAGATGCATTTCTATTTAAGTAGTTGCAATTCATTCTTTTAATTTATTTATTATCTTTGTTTTACGTGAATAAAATTTAATAAAAAAATGAATGATTTTACTTTTGGTACCCTAAGCAAGGCTCAATTTCATATTTGGTACCCTTATTACCTTAATAATCAAAGTTGATCACGCAATTTTGATGGTGATCTTGTCTTGTTGTCCACATATGAAACAGGAATGTTACGGTCTTTTCACGGTCGTCCTTGTCACGTCTCCTAGCTGCCTACACAAGGTAAATATTGAACGCCGTTAAGGAGTCGGGACGGCCCGACTAGAACCCTCCGGCGTGAGGATAAGGTTTCTGGTGGAAATGAGTAATAAATATGCCGTCGTAATAAATGGTCTGATAAGTGGTTGTGATAAAAGAGTTTAGATATCTTCAAAATTACCTACCTTTCCAATTAATGAATGTCCCCTATTTATACCTGATTTTCCTGGTGACGTGGCAGCTTCTCGTTGGGGAACAGGTTGCGGCGGGTATTAAATGCACTGGAGACTTTGTCAGAAATAAGTAGGCTGGCCGCTGTCAGGGGGTTGGTGGTTGCGTGTAGCGGCTTTACCGGGTCTGGGGAAGCTTTGTCAGACTTAGTGATCATTGACCTAACGCCGAAGCCGAGCAGTCTAAGGGCAGTGGGCTCTAGTTGCCGAGGCCGAGGGCTTTGGAAGCCACTCTAGTTGCCGAGGCCGAGTGTATTTGAAAGCCAGGGGCTTGATTGTCCCTTGTCTTCGGTGAGCTCGTATTGGCTCGGTGGCTTCGCTAAATCTGCTAATGGTTTTCATAGTGGGGCCCGTAATTATGCCGAGGATGATTTCCATGGTTTCATCCTTTCAGTGGTCCCCTACTTTTTGGCCGCTCGCTGCTGAAAGACCAAGAAGTATTCATCAAGAATTTTTGGGTGGCGAGAACTTGGTACCGAGGTTGGTTTCAGGGTTTAAGCCGAGGGCTGAGGAAGATTACGGGGCGTTTTTGGATATCTGTCCAATCAGGACGGTTGTCTTTTTGGGTTGACACGACATTAAATGCAAGTTTTGGCGGTTTTTCGAATTTCGTTTGCGGCGGCTTTTCGAATTTCGAAATGTCTTTAATGCCGCCTTTTTTCCCAAATCCAGAAAAATCAAGGGCGTACGGTGTCGTTTCGGGTGTTTCTAAGAGAAAAACACGCGGGTTGACCCGGCAGGCAAAGGTACCCCATCTTGATGCGACGTCGTTACAGGGGGGGTATAAAGACCTTTTTTTTTTCCAATTTTTTACTTTTCGCCGCTTTCATTCACTTTTTCACTGTTCCCCTGACCAAGACTTGGCAATTTACGGCGATTTTTCCGGCCATCCTTCCCATTCAATCCTGTTGTCTGCATCCGTAAGTTTGCTTTCCTTTCCTCTATTTTGCTTTTCTTCTCTGGTGGCTTTTGTTACCACCAGTTTCTGCTCTCCGGTTCGTTATTCTGTCCGGGGGGCCTTTTTTCTGCTTGCTTAATTTTTCCGGCTTCTCTTTGGTTTTTGTTTTCAGACGTGTTCTTGCTTATCTTGTTGATTTCTCCGGCGTCCTTTCCAGCTTCATCTTTTGGTACGATATTTCTTCCCTTTTCTTGTTTAGAGTATGTCTCGTAGAATCCCTTTTCCTGTTTTTTCTTTTTCTTCTTCTTTTTTCCGATAGCTCCTTCATGGGCGATAGATTACCGAATAGGTAATTAATATACCGTGTCGGGTTAGGAGTCCTCTTCTTCCCCTTTCTTAGTAACGTGGCTTCGAGGCTTTGGTTTGGTCGAGGATATTCTGTGTGTGTCTCCTCGGGCAGGGGATCTTTCTCGTGCCTTAGTACTATCATAGTGTACGCCCCTCTTTGCCGAGGTTCGCTTTCGAGGTCTCGGCCGATCCGGATCAGGGACCACGATTTAAGCCGAAGTCGAGGGTGATATACTAAGTGATGACGAGGCCGAGTCTGTCCCTCGCGGTCCAGTCTGGAGAGGTATCGAGGTGAGCGGTTGTTTAGCCGAGGAGAGAGTGGTAGACACCATTGTTCGTATGGAAACGGCGGTGGGACCTCTGAGCTCGGATACCTCTTCGTCATATTCGATTTCCTCTATAGACTCACGACGAGGGCCGCTTAAGTCGGATTTTGGGAAGTCTGGCGTGGGGCCCCCATGTGTGAGTGTGCGGGTAGGTGGGTAGTGGTTACTCCTCGACAAGCGAGGTTTCTCCTTGAGCTTTGGAGTGAAGGTTAGCACACGCCAGGGAAATTCGGTGATAAAGTTTTTTACTCAGCTGGGATTATCCATCCAGACACCCCTATGAGGGTGTTTGCAGAGTAGAGGCAGATATTGCGTTAAGTCGATTGCTCAATTTTTTCACGAGAGAGAGTCCTGCACTTCCTTCAGATTGAAAGAAACTTGCGTCGTCGGCAACTTGGAGAATGACGAGGTGAGTCGAGGCATCTTAAGTCAGCAGCTTCACAATGGATGGCGATGATAATGCGAGGGTACCTCGCTTCTTGAGGCCTTTTGAGAATAAGATAAGCTCGTTGGATGTAGAAGAATGGTCTCGGGTGTATGGTTCAAACTTTTTCCGGGGTTTGGTCCCTGATTCGGTCTTGGGTATTCGAACCGCATGATCTTCGCGATTACATGGGCTTTTATTCGAGTCTTGAGTCAGTCTGGCTGCGCTCTACCTCGACCCCCTTTATCTGCGAAGCCGACTCGGACAAGCTCGTCCCCTGGACCTTACTCCCAACCTTACCCGAAGGCGCTATTCACATCATATGTACCTAATCGGTGGGTTCGAGTCACGCTGCTCTTTCTTCTACTACTACAAAGTCAAGATTTCATGAATCTGGCCGATCAAGAGGTGCACAAGGGGTTCCCCATCGACCGCTCACAACAAGGATCATAGGTGGTCAGAGAAGGTCCTCCTTGTGGAGTCGAGCCGAGGGTGAACTTTGAGGCTTCGAAGGGTAAGCCCCATGGTCTTGTGAAGACGAAGAATTTGAGTGCTTTGTCGATGAGGCGCGTATTGAGGCCCCCTTATTCAACGCTGAAGGAGTGCAGGTTCGCTCTTATAACTGGAAAGCCATAGTCGGGGATGAGGGCCTGTTGTCCAAGTTTCGGGTTTCGGCGGTGTCGAGGGGGGCGGAAGAACTTGACTTCGGATTTTGAGTATGTGGCCAGAGATGGTTGGGCCTGCCCAGAGGATGGGTGTTTGGCTCGAGAATGTAGAATGTAAGGGTATAGACGGTCGAGTGCTCGACACCGGTTAATCTTGTTACTACGCCTTCTTATTTTTAGTCATCTTTTGGTATTTGTCTCTTGGTTTCTGATGCGAGCTCTCTGATTTGCAGTTATGGTTTTGACTCGGGATGCCATTAAGGCAGGAAAACATTAGGAGAGCGAGGCTGAAGGCTTCTTTGCGGGCGGCCGATGGAAATCTTTGGAGTTCTTTGCATGGTCGGCGTTTTGGAGGATCATTCGAAGGTGGTCCCATTTCCCACATGCAGAGCTCCCCGCGAAAAGGCAAACAACTACGGCGCCAAGATCGAGGCGGAGGGTAGAGACTCTTCGGGATTGGCTCACTTCGGTTCTGCTGGCTTGGCCTCGGCCGGGCCCCAGCTACAGCGGCGAGGAAGTGAATGAGGATTACATCATCGGTCACATATGTAAGACGGTCAACAACTTCCTTACTCCTTTCAAATTTCTGAGGCGAGGTTAATGGGCCGAGTGTTCGGCAGAGTCGGTCAGAGGCAGCTCCTCTTAGGGAGTTTCGATTGAATGATCTATGTGCGCTGGCCATGAGCGAGGTAGGTGGATCTTGCTGTTCTTTTGTTTTTTACCTCTTAATTAATTTGGTTCGTTTGCTCATTTGCCTATTTTTTGCTCCTGCAGCTCGACATTGGTCTCGCGACTTACAACGCCAAGCTAGGTCGGTGGCCGAGTATGAAGGACGGCGGGCGTTGGCGAGGGGAGATCTCATCTTCGGTAGAGAATGGCGTCTCTGAGAGAGACTTGCTGGCGAAGAATGATGAGCTCTCCAGCAGTGCTTAGAGACCGCTGGCCGAGGGAAGCGTGCTTGGATGTGGTGTTTAAAGAGGCAAATTTTCACAAGTATATTTCTTTATAACAGAAATAGCAGATCACTGATAATACATTTTCAAGTGGTCTGAATGCCAAAGGTTTTTTAGTTGGGTTCCATCTAGTTTAGCGAGCCTGTATGTTCCAGCCCGGATGGTGTCTGTGATTTGGAATGGTCGCTTCAGGTTGGGGAAAACTTGTTTCTTCCTAGCTTGTTTCGATAACCTCGATTTTCCTTAGCAGGTCGCCGAGGCAGAGAATGAGGTTC